>JAVQJS010142707.1:0-20040 GCA_036024795.1 Galaxias rostratus | reverse complement strand
TGGCGATCTGTCCAGGGTGTACCCCGCCTCTCGCCCTAAGTCAGCTGGGATAGGCTCCAGCCCCCCTGCGACCCTGCATAGGATAAGCGGTTCTGACAATGGATGGATGGATGGATATTTATAAAGTGCTTTTCAAAACACTCAAAGACGCTATATATAATAGTATAACCATATATGTTTGGTATCAGTGGCATATCACAGTTCATGTTCTGAGCACACCTCCAGATGTGTTAAACACCGGTTTTGTTTACATCAGGTTGTGTGGAATGCTGGTTTATTGTGTTCCAGGTGTGGGGAACATGGATTGTGGTCCGTGGGGACCAACAGCAACATCTGCTGACTTACTGCTCTGCCAGCCTGCCTGCTCTCTTTGATGGTGCTCAGCCACGCCACCCGGTCTGCAGACAAACCACTGCTGGTTGTCCATGTCCGTTAATAAGACACTGCCCTCTGAGCAAATACCTGCCGGGGCAGAGGTCAATTAGGGAGGAGAAGACAGTTACTTCCCTTTTCCATGGCATGTTTATTCCAATGAATTCTGATGCTACGTTGATTAGATTAAATGAGTGTACTTGTAAACTGGCCCGAGAAGAATAAATAAATAGCACCTGGCTCAGCAGAGAGGCCTTTGTCTTGGTGGTTATTCCCATACCTGTTGAACAACGTCCCTAAATTCAATAGTGTCTGTTTACTGGTGCGTGTTGACCTATCTTCATAAAGAGCTCATTGACATGCTGTCCTGGATGAACATGTAGTGCCAGAGATTGCACACAAGGACATGTCACGGGGGGCTGCCAATCCAAACGCCTCCAATCGAGGCTTACATGTTGTTTAGCCTTATCTCGCTCTCTGCCATTTGGACCCCTCTGATAAGGAGCGCCTTGGGATCCCCCATTGTGACTACCTAGCAGGCCACAGAGGCGGAGAGAGGGAACAGGAAACAACGCAGGCCAGGTCTGTCGGGCGTCACACCGAAGCGCTTTCCCTTTTTTTTTTTTTTTACTCTTCTCCCTTCCTCATCTCTGGTTGAGTGAAAAACATTGTGTGACCCACTGCTCTGAATTCTGTTCTCACCGAGTGCTATTCATTCTTCTCCCTGCATTACACTGTTCACTGAGCGTATTCACCAGTGGCCCATAAGAGGGTGGAAATCAAGTCCATGTTAATGAATGCGCTGTCTGCTTGAGCAAATAAATGACAACTTACGTGGATCATTAACTGATCGTTTCGGTTATTTAAGCTCTTTAAGCAGGTGCCACCCTAGGAGGGCTCACCTGGTGTGGTGGTGGGTGTGCATTTGATCCACACAATCACACTCTACTAGTCTTTGCCTTTGTGACGCTATCTCGGTGGGCCCTCACACACTGTGTCTACAGCCACCCGGGGTGAAAGAGTTGAAAGAGTATTTATTTGGAGATAATCTTTCTTAATGAGGTCTCTTTCTTCTGTCAGAAGGATCTTATCCGGTAGTAGCTCACGAGAACGTAGAGATGCAAGTCAACATGATAAGCATAACAGCTAAGCCCGGCTTAAAGTGATCTTGAAGTCGGGTGGGTGTGCACACACCAACTCCTGCTCATGATTCACTGACTCTCCATACTGTCACAGCTACGGAGAGAAGTTCACGGCTTCGTCATCCACATTTTTTTCACCCGTAAAAGAAATGGGACAGAAAGTGCCGTGATTGATGACGATGTCTAAAGTTTGTTGTGGCGTTGTCCAGGGGGCCTTTCTTCAGACGGCCGCCTGCCTGGTGAACGGCGTGGTGTCATTCCTCATGCCGTGGAACGACAAGGGGCTAGAGGTACGGCTGGGCTAAGTAACGACAAAATGAGTGTCCCCAGTAGACTCTGGACTGGGGAGAACACCCTGCCCTCATCACCCCAGTCTTTTGTCCGGAATTTTATTAGCACTTGCCGCGCTAAAATAATCTGTTAACACGTATCATAGTGCAGCAATAATAACCTCCTCAATCATATTTTAAAAGTCACGTCAAGGCGGCCCGCCGTAATTCATCTCTATGCAAATACCCACTGTGTCAGCCCATTAGTGTATTGCTAAGGGGTTTTATTAAAACGCATTCATTCCCTCGCTTCTTTTTTGCCATACCAATAAATGCGAGCCCTCAAGAAATATAGCAACTATTAGAGTAACATATGGACAGCATGCACTCTGAAAATAAAAACCAACAGATAAAGTGGCAGGGTCAGGGTGGGGTGCAAACACTTAGGAAAATGGCAGTGAAGTAATAGATTGTGCCCTGGCTGTCTGTGGAGCCCTGGCCTGCCATGGAAATCAAAGCCTGATTATTCATTCATTTGGGTCCGGACCCCACCTTCAGGAAGCCCATGTCCTCACTCACACTCTGGAGTTACAGCCTCCAGCACCACCACAGTGTGCTACTGCTAGAATGAATTAAGGAGGCGGTAAACCGTGATAAAGTGCATTTAGAATGTGTTCGGCCTTTAATGGAATTAAAGTACTAAGGAATGCATTCATTTACTGATGAAGAGATATGCAGGGCAGTGGACTTGGCATACAGGAAACTGTGGGCAGGCTTATTGGAATGGACTTCTTGCATTGGGATTTTGTGGTGACACTGTGCATTGTGGGTAATCAAGTCAGGCTGTCCTAACTTCCCAGAGTATATGCTGTCTGTCTCACAGAGACAGTAAAATGTGTTTCCCTCTAAATCGTGAATTTGATATGTAATGCTACATTTCTCTTGGTGGGGGGGTTAGAGTGTGTGTGTGTGTGTGTTCAGCCCTACAGGGTTTGACGGACCAGCCCCCACGCCCCTTCAGATTATCTGTCATTTAACGGTTTATCAAAGTCACAGGATCCTGTCATGCTTGTATGAACGTTGGATTTTTCTATTTTATGGAGTCATTAATTTCACGTGGATCATTAGCCTCCATACAGATCCCTGTTTTGACAAATGCGGCCGGTGAATTCTGCGCATAATGTGCCGCTCCCCTTGCCTGCTTCTAGCCCACTCCCAGCTCACTGCTTTTGTCAGTGAATACATTAAGCTACACGATAAACAGGAAGTGCCCCGGTATATTACCCAAATGTGTTTCAGGGGGTTTCTCTGAGCTGGCCCGTCACTCCATTACACCAATGGCTCACTCAGTGGCGACGGGGTGACACATGTGGTCATTGACAACCTTCCGATTGCGACTGTCACTGCATTTCCTGGAAAACAGCATAAAGTACTGCGTCCAGATTAAAAAGAAATGAAGAAAAGATGAACATGTCCTGTCAAAGAGGTGCTTTAATCTCCCCCTGGCCTAGTTCTTCTTCAGAATGAGAAGGTGTATTAGCACTGCTCTATAAAGCCATACACTACTTGTTCATGTACACGCTAAGGATGCTTGTTGGTTTGCACACCTAAAATCGCATTTCAAAAAGTGACCCAAAGTACCATTGTCCCATGAGGCCGTAGTAAACCATCGATCAAACAGAATCCATTACAATAGCACACTGAACCAGAGCATAGACCTAATGGTAATGTTTTGGGTGTAAATATGGATGATTCTATCATATTTCTCCAAAGTTTATTGCCCTCGTGAGAGCTTAAGTGAAAGGCAAGATCATGAACTGGAGACAGCCTCACTTTGTCCCACACTAATTTCTGAAATGGTTCTTATGACCTACTTATGAAGTCAATCCCGGTAAAACTATTGATCTGAATGCCGAATCATTGGATGTGTCCGTGCCAGATCAGGGAGATCCAGGGAGAGAAAGGGACTTAAGTGCATGGCGTCTGACCCCCTCGCTCCCCTCCCTCTGACTCACCTCATGACCACCGCTCCAGACACTGCTCAGGGTCAAAGTGCAGAGGTTGCACCACCCACCCAAGGTCGCTTTGCATTAACATAGCGGAGAGGTTAATTTGATTTTCAAACAACGGAGTGTATACACAAAAATGAAATCCTTTTAAATGCTGGCAATTCCTAGCAGCGAGGGAGGACTGACTAATCTAATAAAACTCGAATTTAACTGCTAAAGTATCTTTTCTGCGTATTTAATCAATACTTAAGACTCATAATACCCCAGGTCACTGGGAAGGAGATTTCCATAATCAATGATAAGAGGTTCTCAAGTTCAGCAGGTTATTGGGCTCTCCCTCCCGCCTCATTTTTCATAGAGTTATTTATTGTCCGTCTGCTTGTCACAATAGTCTGGACATACAGCACAAACCACGGAGGTACTGGAGAGGACACTCAGCTGTGTCAGTTGCCTGGGTAACACCCCTAGTTGTGGGGCTCTATTCCATGGTGAGGTCAGAGGGAGATCACTGGTGCTGTGGGCTCTGGTTCCAGCCTGACTACACCATGCTGCTCTTTTCCCTGTGGACTTCGGAGGACATTGTCTGACAAAGTACTGTGTCTGGACCTCTAAATGCGCTTGGACCTGCCATTTCAGTGAACTACGTAGCTGTCGCCCTTTGGGTAGATCCGTTCATTACATGCAAATTACCACGACTTGTCGACCGGTCAATTTTAGCTAAATCTGTTTGTGTACTCGTCCTGAGGTGCTTTCCTATTGCAAATTCCAATATTCCGTCGTAAAGCCATAGTATAGACTATAATGTATAGACTATCGTGATTAGTCCTCTTTCAACTTGTGCTGGTTCTAAATGGGCTCCAATTTGCAATTCTTGCTACTTTTGATCTTGCTACTTGTTCAATCAAGTTTGATGGTTGTGCCAGTTAATAAAGCAAACATCGCCGTCCTAAGCTGTAAAACTCCATAGAGCTTCAGCAAAACACCTCGGTCGCTGGTCTGCCAATAAAGAAGGAGAACCCAGCTAAGCCATGGGAGGTGTGGTAGTGTGCCTGCGGTCAGTCAATAAACCAAACACAGCACTGCGCAGGTCGGATCAGGCCGGAGGGGGCCCCCTAAAGAGACCACAAGGTCACAGAACAAATCGCTGCTTCTGCATACACAAAGCACTCTCTGATTTGAATATCAATACGCTTTATTTTCTGAGTGGCTGTGTGATCTTCCAATAGCTGTGATCATTACTCGCATTTTGTGAATGCAGCTTCTGGTAATAGCTTGCAATTTGTTAAACATTATTTTGGTACCCTGGTATTGTAATTTCCTCAGGTCATTGTACGATAATGCCCCTCTTAATTAATAAATTATTATTTTTTGGGCTCTGAAAGACCGGAGAGTAATTTTATGATTAAAAATTAAATATTTAATATTTGTTATTTGTTAGCAACACAATTAACTCATTAGGTATCTTGCCACAAAGGTATTTACTGGGTTGTACTTAATCTCTGTTTGGACACAGAGCCCAGTATCATCAAGTTACTGATTGGCAAGCTTAGTGATGTCAATTTGTTGTAAACTACCCTGCTACTTTTATGACTGTCTAGTTTGATTGAAGCTGGATGTTCATAGCACGGTAGCTTGGGGCTAAGGGTAGCACAATGTCATTACATTAAAGCCTGTGGAAACCCACGAGACAGGAACCAGCGCAAACCCTGACATAACTAAAGAGGCATTAACGAACAGGTGTGATGTGGCTGAACAAACAGCAAGGCCTTAGCGAGCATGGGAAAATAGCATTATAGTCTGGGAGTGAATTGACCGGGAAAACAAGGCACAATTTGAGCCTTGTGCTGTGGACCCTGCATGCCCCAGTCCTCATCTACATGGATGTGGCAACTTTCTATCATGTACACTAACTTTCCCAGGCAGGGTCAGGTCCATGAATGGGCCCTCTCCTGCATGCAAGGTCAGTAATCCGACTGGGAAGGTCTTGCTTCTCACTCTCCTCTGTCCAGGTGGACATCTCGACAGACACAAGTCCTATCTGTTCGCATGTAGGCTTCAGTAATCTCAGGTATGTGGCAGACAGCAAACCTCTATAGCATAGCCAGTGTTAGGGGCCAGTGAAATACATGCAGAAGATTGCTTCTAGTTTGTATACATTTATATTAGTTGAATTGAGTTATTAAATTACTTTTTTGCGCAATTTATTTGTGCAGCACTAGAACAAAAAAAATCAACAAAATCTTAAGTTCAAAACATCCATCCATCTATTATCAGAACAGCTTATCCTATGCAGGGTCACGGGGGGCTGGAGCCTATCCCAGCTGACTTCGAGCGAGAGGCGGGGTAGAACCTGGACGGATCGCCAATCCATCGCAGAGCTAACACATAGACATACAACCACTCACACACACATTCACACCTACGGACAATTTAGAGTCACCAATTAACCTGCATGTTTTTGGACTGTGTGAGGAAACTGGAGTACCCAGAGGAAACCCACGCTAACACGGGGAGAACATGCAAACTCCACACAGAAAGGCCCTCGGGTGGGAATTGAACCCAGGACATTCTTACTGTGAGGCAACAGCACTAACTACTGCGCCACCGTGCTGCCCCAAGTTCAAAACATATTCATTAATTTAGATTTTGTCCTGAAAAAACATTTTAGATGGTGAAAAACCAAGATGGAATTTGTTTAAGCAAGTTCAAGAAGCGAGATGGTCAGCTCACCTGTGATATATTTTAATTCATAATAAGAAACTAATATTTTAACTAAGTGATTGACAACTAAACTAATGTATGAATGTATTGCATGTCAGTTAGTCATAAGTATCGTTTGTTGACAAACATTCAGAGAAGTGCATGCTATTTCGAGGTTACCAGGCCGAGCAATCCTTTTTGCTGCAATACCCTCACTTGTACTCAAGATAAAACCAAAGCTGATATTCTTGACACGTTTCCATGAATGATGCTACATAATAATAACAATACTTTTAATTTCGTTTTACCTTTCAGGACACTCAAGGTCAACCAAATGAATGAATGGAGGAGCTCTAGGTTTTACTATTTTTGTAATAAACTAAATTGAGTGGCATTTTTATCAAGCAAGGACCTTTTTTGTAATATTGTAATATTGTGTAAAATTTTTAAATCACTTCACACCACATAATTTAGTCTTTTTTTACAAGTAGGTTTTTACTTCTAAATAGCTTTAGTTAACAACATTTTATTTCTCCATAGGGTAGTTTTTCTGTGGTTCAACTTGTTCCAGTGGGAAGTAATTGGTAGCTTGCAAAACCAACATTGTGAAACCCAACTCTGCTAAACTGAATCCTGTAAGGATTTTAAGATTTACTTTAGAGGCCAACATGTTTAAACACTCTGAACCAGCTCTGTGTTTCTAAACTCACTTAAAGGCCCCTGAATACTCTCTTACCATTTATTTTTTAATCCTCTCCACAAGTAGACTGATTTGAGTATGCCTATCTGTGTGTAGCACTTTATTTAAATTTCAAAAGAAGTAGGAGAGTCATCTGCCCAGAGGTGGGTGGTCTGCCAGCACCACAAAACCACAAAATTATTTAGGAGACCACTTTTCTCGGAATTCTACAATTTATGTGATGTCAGTATGACCAATCATTTTTTTTAATTTAAATTTAGAGATCTGATTGGTTTTATAGAAGCCAGAGCAACAAGAAATTGCAAGAAGATTAAATATGTCCCCAAAAAATAAATCAATAACCACTGGTCAAAAAATTGCAATACAAAGTCATCCATTATGAACCCATTTATAAATACATCTGTTCATTTACTTGACGCGACTGTTATCATTTGATTACGGTAAGAAGGACAGCCATTGAAGTGATGCGCTGGGTGCACCTCTAGATAGCAGGCCTGCTGTCCCTGCTAGGCCTGGACTCTCTATGTACACCAGGCACGGGACTGACCCTGACGGTGGATGGCAGCTAATTCCCACAGCCTCTTTGTTCATTAAGCCCCGTGTCTCCGCCCTGCCGCTGCTGTCCCCAGCCCGGGGAGAGACGCCCTGCGGGGGCCCCTTTGTAATCCTTTAAAGTGGAAAAATACCAATTTGTAGCAATTTGTCTCACAGTAGTGTGGGATGTTAAACAGGGCTTTGGTCACCCTTGGTCCACCACCATGTTCTACCAAATCAACCAGGGATCCTAACACCTGTCCAGTCTTGTTCTACATCTCTACACAGAGCAGTAGCCTACACCTCTTATCCGTAAAAATGATGAACCAATTATTCTCATTGGTGAAAAAATACGTTTGTTTAATCTAAAATGAACAATCATAAATACATTTTGACATAACCTTAATATTTAGATTTTCATGTATTCTTGTTAGTAAAAATGTAGGCATGTGGTTGAAATTTTATTTCTGTTTTCTGTGTTTTTTTTTTTTACTTTATGTTTGTATTTGCTTTATTTGGGACTCTCTTGTTATACAATCTTAAAGTAGGCAATGTAGTCACAATATATAAACAACAAGAGTCAAGTTTATACTGTGGGTCAGAGAAAACATTTTTTAAATGGAAAATGTGATTACCATTCCAATCTCAGGACAGATGAGGAATGTATAATTTAATGACAAAAAAATTGTAATGATGATGGCAGACAGAAGCAAGGTAGACGTGCTTAGAGAAAACCATTATTAAATGACATACTTATGGATCAATCCATTCCCTTTAAGACAATCCAATTTGTGCGCACATGCTCAAAAACCAAAACACACATACCGATACAATCGCTTATACACACACACTCTTTGAATATAAGCTACCTCTATTAAAAAACTTCCATATAAAGACACAAGGGAAGCAAGTAATTAGTAGAAAATCCAATGCAGAATGAGCTTTCTAGAGTTATTGGAGTGGTGCTGTTGGCTTATTGATCGATGGCCAGATCAAAACTCTGAGCGATGTTGCGAACACTGTGGCCTCCCTGGCAGGAGACTGGAGCTTGCTGACTCATGACAGTAAACGTTTCATTGGCTTCTGGACCACAGAAATACTCCATTCTGCCAATCAGCGACATGTAGAACAAGGCGGAACATCAGCATAGTAGGGAACCGTATAGATGGAGTAATCAATCTATCAATTGGTCATTCAGAGCCGCCCAGAGGGGCTGTTTCGCTCGGCTCAATTCGTCAGCACCACTGTTTGATAATTAATGTGACAATGACCTTAAATAATTCAGTTGGCTGAATATGTTTGCGGTAGACCACCAGCATCCGAGCAAAGCAATCTGTAGTCCCAACAAAGCAATACTTCACACGCTTGCAGCAATTTTGCCACCGGGTCACTGCTCAGGCAGATTCTAATGGGTCTATAAAGTCTGCTGACCTCACAGTCTCTCTCATTTACAGCCAATGCCTTTAAGTGTGTCCAATCCAATCTGCAGGTATTTATTGAGAGAGAAGCACAGAGCTGCTCTCTAAGTAAATTGAAATCCCCCCCACCCACACACACACAGGACATCTCCTAACTTGAATCAGATGACTTATGCGTGAAACTCGAAGAACCGTCAGTGAGGCCAATCAGGGTCGTGGATCTAGGAAACAACAGTGTATTCATGGATTTCTTTTGACCACAATATTATCAGCTCTTTTCTGTCTCTATCAATACATAACCTGTTGCTAGACAATGAGTGGTCTGTAGTCTGAAGTGTCTGTGAGCTGAGCACACAGCTCTGTTTGGTAAGCCAGTGTGAATGGGTTTTTGGGGCCGGTTTGATGAAGGCGCGGGACACCTCTCACGTGACTGATAAAGAGCTCCAACAGTCTCAAAGTACGGACACTCACTCGGTGGCTGGGAACACACAGTGTCCTGGCCTTCGCAGGCGCTCCAGCTGTGTAAATGGGTTTAAGTGTGAAATGTAAGCTATGCAGGTCAGTGTGGGCAGGAGTCATGCAAGGCAAATAAACACCGTGATGTAATAGCTCGGACACACTTTCCCCAGCCTCATCAGATTGAACACAGAGCTTATCGCCACAGGGAAAACCTGAACTTTAGTCACAACTTAAATGGCCAAACACAAAATCCCGCAATGATGAATCGGACTGGACGCCTCTGTTCAAAGTGTGAGCTATGGTATGTTCTAATGCAGAAAAATGAATCCTTATGTCAAAATCAATACCGAATACTATCCCAGAAAGGTGTGAGCATTTAATGTTATGGATCATTTGGACAGATAAGCGACAGCTATTTTAAGATGAAAATGCTATGGTTTTGTCAATCGATGTAGGGGCCACATTTTTGCCGTACTCTTCCCTCCCACAGCATCCATCTCTTAAAGCATCCGCAAATGGGCCACACACCACCCTTGTGATATTCTAATGGCGTCACACAATGATCCCTTTAAGAGAAACTGTGGATCCCTGAGTTATTTCTTGTGCTTGGCACTTCATTTTGCATTTTGTCCCCTCTCACCCAGACACTGTGTGGGTGTAGATTGAATCTTTTGTTCGGCGCGTTACCCCAGAGAGAGGGGCCAGCCACAGGGGGGAGAGGGTCAGCTGATCCATATCCACTCCTCGGCTTCATCCCCACTTATCGATTTCCCCAGCATCATAAAACACGTTTGATCGTCAGAAGGCTGGAGAGTCGCTGATTGCCATGTCTATTAGACAGTCTGTTTCGCCACTCCAAGGATAGGACCACCTCCCGCCCGCTTACCATTCCACAGTTTCAACATTTACATCGATGATCAGACCTTTTGCTGCCAGGGATAACCTTTTGCACTTTCAGTTGGAAAGGAATCTTTCAGTCCGCCATGATGAGCAAGCAGACATTTTTGATGATGAAATGGATGGTCCAGCAGCCCAGCCCCTCCCCTCCTTATTGTTTTATAAACCAAGCATACCGACAGACAAGCCAATCCCAGATTGATTATGCCGCTTCTCTCCATTGACTTGAGCAGCTGCTCTCCTTTGAAGTGTGTAAAGATAGAGAAGAATTCAGGGAAGGGGGTGGGTGGGGGCGGGGCTGACAAAACCACTTTCATTTCTATTTGTTATGTTTTGATTCTTTTTCCCTGCGAAGAGAGGCGAGTGGCTGAAGAATTGTTTTTATTAATTTCATGGATTATTTGCTCATTAGGCATTAATCATAGTGCCCCATCTGGAGGGTGCAGGCGTGACTGTGAGGAACAGCCATTCTGATCTCAATTAGATTATGCCTCTCCTCCCCGTCTAGCCATAAATCACTTCTCCAAAGTGAAATTAACAGTTACTGGAGCGCATTAATAACCCACGTCAGGCATGAGGGGAAGGCAACAACTGGAACCAGCCATCTCTCACAATGTGGAAAACATCATTTTGTTGGTGAAATATCAACATTGCACGCTAAGGTTACTCTGCAGATTTCTCTGCCGTCACCCTCCCAATCTCTCCTTTAGCGCTGTGACAGGGAGGAATGATGGCGCGTGACGCACAAAACCACTGTTCCCCCGGTCTGCCAGCCAGCCAGCCAGCCAGCCAGCCAGCCAGCCAGACAGCCAGACAGCCAGCCAAACATGGTGGGTGTGCGGTCCATATGGGCTCAGCGGTGCACAATAAATCTCTCAGTTCCACAGCGCTGCATTGTCCATATAGAGGTACATTACACCAGCACATGCCATTTAAAAGCTAACAATTCAGAGGGAAAGGGAAAGTCTTGATAAACATGGTGATGAAAATGTAGTAACAGGTATTCTGAGATGGGGGTGTTGGGGGGCGGGACCAGTGAGTACCAATGTAACGGTATCCTCTCGTGATTTATGGGGGGCACTTCAACCCTTTGTGTCCTGTACATCACATCGCTGATAGATTAGTAGGGTGACATTAAAATGGAAATGACTTGGGGGAGACTTGACAATAGAATGTAGATGACCTTTGACCCTCCCAGCGAGACCACAGGCTGACCGTTCAATTCCGCAGAGTCCGGTGGCAAAACATAGAAGTAGCCACCTACTGTAATGGAGAGGCTATCATGGAAGAGCCGTGTGCAGAATTTTTCTTTTTTCGCACTGGAAAAAGGACGATGTCCCTCAACATTCTTCCTTATTCCATCTGTAACGAGAGGAGCAGGAGGAAAAAGAAAAAGGGGATAGGATAGGAGAAGGTTTTTCCTGTCTTCCCAGCTTGACTCTGACACCACCATCCATAATTAATTACATAATTTCCATTGGACTATTGACTTCACAAATACATAAATCAAACAGCACGAGTCAATAGACACAGACATATTTAATCATGTTCTAAATAATGATTACTGTTACCATAATGTAATAATTATTTTCAGCGGCTGAATTGAATTAATCATCATTTGCCATGGTTTATTCACAGCAAGGGAGCGTGACATCCGCGTTCACACAGGCACACAGAGGCAGGGGAGCCAAGTTCGTAGAGGCTGCTTGTGAGTGACAGGGATAGAGAAGAGAGAAAAAGGACCTGCTGGCTGTCTCTTTATGTGGAGTGGCAGGCGAAAAGTGGCTGTCAAAAATGCACTGATATTTGCAGTTTTGTTTATCAGCTGGCCGCCGCTGAATAAAAGAGGGGGAACATGTATTGCCTGTCCGTCCGCCTTTTCATCTGCTTCCTAAATGGTTCTGGGGATTGGAGAGTGCAGTTGATCCCCCCCCCCCCCCCCCTAAACCCCCTACAGAGAAACCATTTAAAGCTCACTGCCACCGAGACAGCGGTCTGTCACCGGATAACGGCGCTCAAATCAACTCCTGGGGTTGCCACCATGTTTAGCCACGGTGCGGCACGGCCTCACTGGCATTTGCTGGGCTGTCTTCCTCTCCCTCTTCTTGTCTCATGTCAACAACACATGATTACCAACGGCTCTTCATCTAATCACCATTGTCATTACGGTTAACCAAATGTATATTGTTCATTGTTCAGCTCCTCAGCGTGCAGGCCCCTTTCCCTCTGGGTTTGGTTAATATATCGTATCTGCCAAGGGAGCAGTCTCTTCAGAGCACATTACAAACATGAATGGAGATTTATACAGGTTAACAACTGCCAGTGTTGCTGAGAAGGTAAAGCCAATTTGATGAGCCCATCTCAGGCTGACACCTCCCAAAGCCCCTGGGAATCCCCCTTTCCAAACAGTCCGCTCCCCATCCCCTGGCCTGTGATGGAGCCAGGCCAGAGGTTAATGACTTTATGTTTACCATCCAGCCGCTTCTTTGATAACAGGCCGACCCCTCCCCACTCGCTCTCCCACTGTCATATCAAAGAGCCCTCAGTGTAGCAACAGGAAGTGTGGAATGTGACGCCACACACGGCTTTGTGAGAGAACAAGTGTCCCGGGCTGGAGAGTGAGAACCGCTAATATTTATTCATGATAGAGAGAAAGTAGTGGCTTGTTGGCACAGGCTACTTCATTTACATGCTGTTATAGACTGTTTGCACCCCTAGCCTCAGAGCCATGTCTGTCTCTCTATGGATGGACCTGTCTCTCTCGCTCCTCTTCCTTGTCATGCCATTGTTTATCTGCAAAAAAAACTCCTCAAACAGTCTAATCCTGTGTATGTATGATGTATTTTTACAGCAAAGCCCTTTTCTTGAACGATATAAAATCTAGAACACCATGTCCAAGACAACATAAACAAGAGAAAATGGCAGAAACAAGAAAAAAATCAAGGTACAAAAATAATCAATTACGTTAGCGTTAATAGTGTCAATTACCCTCCATCTAAGTACTGTAGCTGGTGGATGGAATGTGTCAGAACAGAGTTCATTAAGTGTGGGAACACAGCATACTGGCCTGAGTTGCTGATGATGATGAGTGTGTAGAGATTGCCCGGCGGGTTTAAAGAGTCAGACACTTAATCACTTGTTGGTGGGAGGCAAAACGTAGCAGATAAGGCAGGTGGAAAACTGTGGCTTTGAGTGGTTAATACGGACCATCAGTCTTCTCGGCAGTCACCACCTGAACTGCTTCTCACCATTTCCACACCCAACAGGGTTAAGAAGGGCATTGTCTGTAACTATGAGGGTCGTTTGGTTTGAAAGGCGGCAGCGTCGGCGTAGCGGCTAGCTGAGATCGCCACCACATCCCAGGAAAGGCCAGAAGAGAAAGCTCCACTTGCACTTCCCACAAGCTATGTTTTTCAACATCAATATGAGCTAAATTCATAGTTTGGAAGTGGGGTACACCGTTTAGATAAATTATTATCTATACACAAAAACCATTAGTTGCTTAAATGATTATTTCACGCATGCATGAAAATCTTAAAATCCTTTAAAAAAATTATGTTGTTTTGAATGATTGTTTTATTCTGGGGAGGAATGTGAACAAAGAAAAGAAAAAGACAGAAGCATTGGCCTTTTCACTGACTGTCTGAATGTCAGGGGGAGTGGGCTTGAATTGAGTTGGCTATGCACTCCTCCTTCCCACACAACCTGCTGCATGTCAACACAACATTAACCTGTGCATCTGTAATGAAGCCCATTCTATTTGCACCTCAAACAGACAGCGCAGCTCCGAAGCCACACACGCGCCTAAATTGCTCCCTTCTCTGTAAAATTCATTGCCATTTAAACATGACAAAGAGGCCGCTGAGGTGGTCATTACAATAATCCATCATGTTTACCAGTGGTTATATCCAGCCTTGCGGTAAATCCAATCTGAACAAGGGGTCGACACTGTGTTATTCCCCCAACGCGACGGCAGGAGAGAGATAGCGTACAGTGGACACGCCATAGTGGGGCTTCTAGTGCTGCAGAGGATGCTGCAAGGTGTAACGTTTGGACGTTTCATTTTTGTTTCTTTCCGCCATCTCACTGTGGCTTTTCTTAATTGAAAGGCAGCATTTCAATCAGAGTCAAATCCAGAAGAAGAAGCGTAGAGCCCAAAATGAAGGAGGGAGGCAGAGGTGTGGTCTTCTAAATGGTGTCCTATGCAGGTGTGGCTCAATTGTTTCCCTTCAGCCTCATGATGTCGCAGGGTGGCTAAGGAACCCCCATATAGAGTTAATCATTACATCCCAACCCCTACCCTCATTGATTACCCACATACTAAAGCCTCTGCAACAGTCAATCCTGCCTTGGATGCAGATTGCAGTGGCGCAGCAGTCACATCAGCCTTTAAAAGTGCCCTCGCTCTCCGTGTGTTTGTGCTAAAGAAGTATCGACCTACCGGATGGCCCAACTGGAGAAGTTGGTGCCCAGTCGATCAGCAGCATAACTAGGCTAGATCAAGATACTGCTCAAATCCCCGAACTGGCTGTGCGACACACACACACACGCACGCGTGCACACGCGCACACACACACACACACACACACACACACACACACACACACACACACACACACACACACACACCCACGCTCGCACACACACACACACACACACACACACACACACACACACACACACACACATACATGCACACACACATGAACACAAGCACAGTGAGGAGAGAGTGTAATTTGTTCAAACAGTGTTTTACCAAAGTTTAATAGAATTTTTGTTTTTCTCCTTTCTCTTGAGCTATCTGCAGAGACTGGTTTTTCGCTTGATATGGAAACATTTTGAAAAAGCAGTGCAGAATACAAGACTTGGAACAGGCTAAATTGTGAACTAGTTTAATTCTGTGGCACACAAAACGTTAAATTCTCCCTCTGGAAGTAGATACTTGGTGCTTGCCACGGTCAAACGCAATTAGATTCTAATTGCAGCTCCTTTATACTCTCAAAGTCATTTGGTACTAAAGTACCGGTATACACATTTTACAGTGTTTTAACCACAACAAACGCCGGGCTTTGTTAACTGAAATGCAGGACACATAATATTTAATCATGATTTTTGGTACTGGCCAATGCTGAATAGTGGCCAAGACCCTACAGAACAGATTGTCAGACAATAACAAAGGTAATTATTGACAATTGCCCTTTTTTCATGAGAAGTCTGGCGATGTACAGGGTATAGTTAAATACTGCAAATGACACTGCTCATTCCTCAAAGCATAGACCATGTTGACACACAGCTGTTTAAATAGGAGCACTTCTACAGCATGACTAGCACAACGACTCTTTGCTTAGTTCAAGAAAGCAAGCCTTGCACCGATTCAAGTCCACAACTGTCAAGTTACAGCTCAATAAACCCCACAGTGAACACAGCTGGAGCTGAATGAAAAGTGCCATGATGACAGAAAATGCAAAAAATCCCACTGTTCTTTGATTTTTCAGTCTTCTCTGTAAGGAGACAAGTATCATGTTGTTGGCAGAACGATAACTGCACTAAAGAGGCTCTGCCTCTCTGCCTGAAGGTTTTCTCCCGTAGGAATTTTGTTGGTTATGTCTTTTCATAGCTCCCTCCCCAGTATTTTGTGTAAGCATTGTGGGTACCAACAGCTCCACATGACTTCATCTTCACCACCAAGAGTTTAAGGATGTGAAAGCTTTGTTATAGATTGCCGTCTTAAAATATGTACAAGCCTTCTCTCCCTGGACACATTTCACAAAAGCGAAAAAACCCTTCACCTGTCTTAAATAACATTTCCACCAAGGAAATTAGTCAGAGATCTTTAAATTTTTCCCCTTCCCACACTTGAACTATGTGGTGGACAGAATTTATTGCCACCAGTTTAGCTAATCATAGCCGCCGCAACTGCTAAATGCCAGTGGATGAAGATGATGAAGTTACCATTTTCTAGGAACCCATGTTTTCCGAGGCATCGTCTTACGTTCTTGTCTTTGTCATGAAATGGAGGTGAGCAGGCGGAGGAACCTGCTCGGCGTTAGCACCATGTCCCCAGTGTATCAGCTGTTTATAGTGGAGACGTTAAAGTGCCTGAGTAAACTCAATTTAATGTGGCCCGTGTCCCGATCTGAAATACATAAATATGTCAAGTGAAGGAGCCTTAATAGACCTGCTTAAACTGGGAATTGTGGCAGTATTGTTTCCTCCTGATTAGGACAAAAGTGTTCCCGGAGGACTCCCCATCCTTCAGCCGTTTCATCTGCATTAGCCTGCTCCTCCCCCGCATTAATCTGCACCCTCCTCAGGTATTTAGAATAAATCAATGGGAATACATGATTGTTTAATGATTTTTGTAGGGAGCTCTCTTCGACCACAGCTGCGGGATTTAGAATGACTAATTCCACTTTTTCCCATTGATCCGCGGCTGGTGGGGCCATGAATCCTTGCCACGAGCCTTGCGGGTTGTGTGTGTGTTTCCACACGGCTATAAGGGACGAGGAGATTGTTAAAGGTTATGGAAAATCTGATTGGAATGGGTGAGCGCTCAGCAGGCGGGGAACTATGATGTCAACACGCGTGGCTAATGTCGAACCAGCCAACCAAAGATGTACATGTTGAAATCATTTTAGCATTATGTCTCCCAATTTAAATAGGAATCATCTTACACATTTGTGTCCTACATTAGAAAATGGCTTTATGGAGGGGATGGTGTGGAATCTGTATGTCCTTCCACGTGGATATTAAATGGTTTGGTATTCCCCAGTGCCTTGGCCAGTAACAGGTTATGTTCTGGAGGCCGCTGTGGCTTCAGGGCAGACACGGTGGCCTGCATGGTTGATGGACACCTTAATTACAGTGGAAGCTGATTAATTATGGGCCTGCCATTTGATAGTCCCGGCCCCTCTCTTTATCCATTGCTACCCTCCTACATAGCAGCAGAGCTTCCCCTAGCAACACCCAGTGGAGGATACCGGAGAGATGCTTATTCATATTTTGGTGTTGCAGTTAGACACGAAAAGAAACCGCATCAAATGTTTTTGGGATCACTGAACGTTACAGTGGGTGTACGCGTCTTTAGGCTGTAATTGACAAAGGCCTTCCCATAGCCTTTAGACACAGCACTGCCTTTTCATGACACCCACCTCCCCTTCCCCCCTTAAAGCTTTTAAAAGTCACTTCCTCTACATAGTTAATGCTATCCCCCGGCACCCCCCCCTCGGAGTTTTTGCCTTCAGGAACAGCTTCAGTCTGCCTGTTTACTCACCAAGTAAACACATTAGGACAGGGACGTCGGATTACTGGGAGAAAGCAGGCTGAATTCAAGCACTTGGGTCTTTAGTGAGAGCCCCACCAGAGGGGTTTAGAATGTCTAGGTTCCACAGGGCCGGTCCCCTGGACTGGAGGAGACTCCTCTTGTCTCCACACAGCTCAAACAATGCAACTAGTAGATCCTTGGATTTTCAAAAATCAATGAAATATATTTTAGAAGATATATGTCTAGAGTGTAGATTCTTTTATGTTTACAAATCAATCATCTTTATTTGACTGGGAAAGTCAACTGTTCTCACACATTTCTCAAAGACAGCGTTAGACAAATTCTGGTATTTTTTGCTGTGTTCAAATCATGGTCTACTGCGTACTGAACTTTAATAAACGTCCTTTTCAATACCACAAAAGGTCCAGAACCCACTTCATAAGATGCTAGCTTATCTTTATTAAGTGATAACAATACCATGAACTCTCAAACCAATGACTAGTCTTGTGGGATATACATTTCCTCATTACTTTTGCCTTCCTCTGTTGTCATGGAGGATCGCTATGATCAGAAAAAAACTAAAGAAGTGCATGTATGTTTTGGCCAGAAAATGTCCTTAACAAATTTAAATCAATTGGACTTTAATCAAAATGACCTTGTCAATGGAAACAACATTCTCCTGTCCCCCAGCTTTGTGGAAGGATTAAGGAGGATAACCAAACAGTGAAGGGAAAGTGTTTATTCTCAGTGGTAGCTACGGGAGGGTGGAGTTTAAACGCAATCTTGAAAGTAAGGCAAAATTTGAAACCAATTGAAGAAAAAAAGTGGACTTGTTGGGAATGCAAATCAGTCCAATCCCATTTTATGCTAATCAAAGAACAGAAAAACATTTCAATGTATTCTTGTCCTGTTACAGCCCGACTAAGAGCTTCTAAATCCCTACCATTTACCAAATTAAACTAATTTAAAGTGCTTCCAAAAGGCACATCTGTAGGCTGACGTTTGTCCCCAGCCTTTGAGAGTGGGCCTCGCCAAAGCATTCGACATCCCATTGATCCTGGAATAGTCATGCCTGTCAGGGAGCCATATCAACCATTATCATTCTAATTTCACTGCCTTTCTGGCTCCCTAATCTCATTTGCAATGATGCTGGAGCATTTCGCGAGGCCACTGCACTTTCTTCAGAATTTCAACAAGGGCATTAAAGTCCCCCAATTTACATTAATGAAGTGCACATTTAATTAAGGGGTGAAGGAGGAGAAGTGTGGAGGCAAAACAAAATATCTTGGAGTGGACCAAATGGAGGTGAGATGTAGGGTTGGGGGGTAGGGTCAGAAACTCTTGCATAGGGTTTTATTGTATGAATTTTTCCAAATATTTGGTTCCTGCACCTTTGAGCGACGTTGAGTTCTTCCTTTTACGGTACACTTGTGTCCTTCACTTAGTTCTGCCAAAGAACACGTCCCAATAATTTTAACACCATTAGGCGTCTCTTACCTTTGTGATCGAGCAGACACTCTGAAGGAGTCTCGCCAAAGTTGAATAAAAGCAAGTCAGACATTACTTCCTGGCCATTGTAAGAGGCTTTGCTGGGGACTGGTGTGTTGAATGTGTGGCGGCAGACAGGGATTTAGAGGAGGCCTTGCTTTGGCCAGGGGGCTGCCTGCCAATCAACCCTTTTGGTTCCCCTCCCTCCCGGCCTTGACTGAGCTCCTTCTCCCTCTCTGTGTCCCAGAGAAGTGGGGGAAGAAAGGTGGAGGGCCGCTTACAGTGTCCCGGGCCGCTCCCAGAGACAGACAGCCAGCCTCGATTTGGGTGGGATGCAGGGAGAGAAAAGCTCTGTCGTCAGGATGACTGGTGGTCTCCAGGGGGGCACAGGGAATGGCCGGAGGGGCGTGGAGCAGAGCCGGGACAATATCCCTGCGGCAACTATGTGAAAAGGCAAAGTTCTAAATTCATCTGTTTGCTCTCTGCTGACCCTGGCTCCATACAGGGAGCTAAGGCTCTGACACAATGCATGAGCCTGTCACAATATTGAGAAACACTGAATAGAGGAAGAAAGACTAGCAGATGCTTTATTGTCTTTGCCATTTCCACATAATTAGCTGGGAAGAAAGGTCCCTGCTCCGGTTTTAATCGCGCTGAATGAACTTGAGGATTGCCATTCTGTCCAGCGGGAGGAACAACAACCCTCCAGCACTACAACCACCATAACCCCCTCCATTACCCCCAACCTGACCCCCTGTCTCTCTCTCTCTCTCTCTCTCTCTCTCTCT
>JAVQJS010142701.1:0-20178 GCA_036024795.1 Galaxias rostratus | reverse complement strand
CTTATCACTTTTAATGCTGTCAACAGTTATTTTACCCTATCCCTTAATGATTTACTCCTGAAGTCAGAGACACCCTAAGCATCTTTCAACACAGACAAACGCGTAACCTCAAGGTTAAGAACGACGAAGGAGAAAAAAAAGAGGGCTTGACCCTTACCATTGTGAAGAGCTTCTCAGCTTGTCTCAGATCACTAACACTTGACAGAACAATAACTAGTCAACCTTTCCACTTATATAGCAACACAGTTGGCTTACTGACCCACCTGGACTATGTTTAGACAATGAGGGGCTGTAAGCTTAGGCATGCCTGCCATATAAAGAACTACCCCATCCCACCCACCTACATTGGTACCCAACATAGTTAACAGCTTTTAATATTGTTGCTGTGAAATGCTTTTTTTGTGCAAAGTATATGTGGAGCCTAAGCCACGGTCGAAAAAAGTCAGACGGTCAAATCCAGCCTTGGTTCTGGCACGTTGTGAGTACGTGTCAATGCCTTCGACTTTGACAGCCATTGTAGTGAAGCGTGCTGCCGACGCGCTGTCTCAGCCTGTCAGATTAGCACTCTAATGAAATAATGCCCTCGTCTCGTTTGTGGTGTAAGGAGACTGAACAGCTGATTGACCAGACTTAAGTGGTAAATTGGGATGGGATGTATTCATCTGTGTATAAACGTACCATGATATTGGAAAACTCGAGTGGACTGCATAAGGAAACCAAAGTCATGACAAGCCTGAATGAATAGGCAATCTTTTTTAAAAAGCTGTCGCAGCACCATTTAACATGCCACTAAACTGTAAACGCTCGCTCATTTTAGAGGGAGTCAAACAGTCATGATACCTCGATTGAGTCCTGGCAAAGCAGGAGAGTGAGCTGTTGAATGTTCAAGTTCAAGCTCAAGTTAGTGCCGGCTCACGTTTCAAGTTCAGGTACAGACTTTCTGAGAAACAAACCAGTGACATTGCTTTGGTCAGGTCTGCTCTAAATATAGGACATAACCAATTGTCTCTCTCATGATTGCTTTGGACTCGTTTTGACAATTTTTTATAGGCTGTAGATCAAAATCGATGGAACACCGTGTTGCATCACATATACAAAATTCTTAATGTTTATTAAACACTTGGTCCATAGATTTTGACCTCTGCTTTACAGATATGGTCTCGAGTGGGTGCAAGGCTTTATTTATATGGCATCTGGAAAACAGGTGACCACTGTTCTGACACACAACAATAACTCATCTCTAAAGCAAAGCAACCTTGAGGAAAGATTGTGTGTGTGTGTGTGTGTGTGTGTGTGTGTGTGTGCGTGTGTGTATGTGTGTTCGTGTGTGCATGTGTGCATGTGTATGTGCGTGTGTGCATTTGTGTGTGTGTGTGTGTGTGTGTGTGT
The DNA here is from genome assembly GCA_036024795.1 of Galaxias rostratus. NCBI lineage: Eukaryota > Metazoa > Chordata > Actinopteri > Galaxiiformes > Galaxiidae > Galaxias > Galaxias rostratus. Next base: position 18,789 of record JAVQJS010142701.1, on the reverse strand, counting down.
GTGTGTGTGTGTGTGTGTGTGCGGGAGCCACCCCTGTGGGTTCAAGTGGGTCTGTCAGTCAGTGTGCCATTGAGAGCCATGTAAAAAATTATGTGCCCCTATACAAACCAAACACATAGTAGGCTTGGGTAGGGTGTGTAGAATGTTCTATGGCTGTGGCCCCTGGCATGTTTCTTTGTTGAGTGAGCGAGAGGGGTGACATTTGCAAGGGGTGGTGTCCATGTTGGGTGCTCCTACTAGTAGTGGCAATGCTACAAAGTCAAGGTCTCCTGGACATACTTGCATTCCTTTAATAACACAGACAGCTTGGACAACAGCCAGGCATGTGGCATACGCAGAAACCATGCAGCAGTGTCACTCATTTGATTCATGTACCCAAACAGGCCTTACCCCTCTGATTGGTCACAAGACATTTAACTTGCCCCTCTGACTTTGCAAATGGCCACACACCCCACATCTGTCCATCCCTCACTTATCATTAACCCGATAATAAATTCTAAAATTGTTACATGGCACAAAGTTAGGTACAAAATCTCAGTATGAGAAGAGGTTAATTCCCAATTTCTACAACGGTTAAATAAAACTCCCCACCTTAATACTTAAGTAGTTGAATAACTGAGACACTTTCAATCATGATCCATGACCTAAAGCGCCGAAGATTCGCTTCTAAGATTATCAAGGTTCAAGTTCAAGTGTAAATACCTCATACATCACAAAGCATTTGTATTGTAAGAAATCAGTCACCCTAAAGATTATTATAATTACTGCACCTATCAGGTGTTTGATCCAGGGTAGTCTGTCTTCTTCAGTCAGTCGCAATTGCGTGTGTATGTGTAAATGTGTGTGTGTGTGTGTGTGTGTGTGTGTGTGTGTGTGTGTGTGTGTGTGTGTGTGTGTGTGCTTACATGTTTATCAGCTATATGTGTCTTTATCGTGTGCCTGCAGTAAGAGTGCAACAGGATCCTGTGGTTGATCTTTCTCTGTTGCCACATGGTTTACTTCAGCTCAACTGATTACAGGACTATTAGTGTTGTCACATAATAACCACGCTCTCTGGTGGTGGATGTGCACATGTGCACAAACGTAATATCATTTCTGTATTTCTGTGTTTCTGCATGAACCACTGCAACAAGGAGTCAGCTCCACGCAATCTCATACTCTTACGTCTTAGCTGGCAACCCTACGTTTAGAGTTAGAGCAAGTAAAAGAAGGGGGTGAATGAAAGGGCTGTAGTTCACTAGGCAGTTAGGCAGTTTAAATATGCACAATAGATTAGATTGCAGTCTCTTTTTGTTTGGAAGTAAGTGCAGTTAGCTCCGCACAAGAGAATAAGCGGAACCAGTGTTTTTTTCATCCCTTATACATTACACACTTTTGCATATGCAACAAATAAAACATGCAAATACCTGTACCTGAAGTTAAATCAGTATAAGTATTTCTCATACATTGAGTTTAGGGACAAATACGTTTTTGAAGAGGAAATACAATTTCCTAATAAACCATTTCAAGTAAAAGAATGTATTGGTATAAATATGTATATACATCTATAAATAAATAAGGAAAATTGAAAGTACATAGAATTTTCCCCATACAGTTCCATATAAATTCCAGTAGATGGCGACATCTCTATTATTTCACTGGTCCCTCTTGACCAATCAAAGACACCAAACCTGACTCAAGTGGTTGGTCTTCCTTTTTTTTTCTCTGTTGTGAATGATTTGGTTATACAATATAAAACAATTACGGCAAACTACGGATTAAAGCAATTTTATTCTTGGAATTTAATGAAGTACACAATTATGCCAAATCACAAAATATGACTGCCACACTTGAGTAAAGGAAATGAAAAGCCAATATCAGTCTTAAAAATCTAAGCAGTTTTGAATTAAAGTCCATGCACACTCACACTGACAAGCCCTTCACAATGCATGTCGGGGGTTTGTCATCGCCTCCCCAACTCCATTCATTTCCGATGTCTTCTAAAAGGCTAGCATTTCCTTAATTAAAATTTAATCCAGCATGCAGACTCTTTAAAACGAGGACTAGCCTCCAGAGGAGCCTTATTTGATTAAAAAAGACGAGGGGGAGAAGTGGGGAGTCTTGGGTAGATTTGCGTGTGGTGGAGACAGCCCTAATTGGGCTCCCCAGAGGACCTCGCCTGATAAATGGAGGGAGCGAGAGAGGGGTGGAAAGAGTGGTAGAATCGGAGAGGAAACAGCATGGGGGAGATAAAACATAAGCAAAACGGTGAGCTGTGTGAGGGAGGGAGAGACTTAAGTTAGAGAGAGCAGGGAGAATTGAAGCGGGAGTCTGCAAGAGGAGTGGGGCCACAGACAGTTAGCGGAAACATCAAATACTCTAGTGGGTTGGAAAAACAAATTGCCAATGGGACGCGAGGCACTGGGCTGAGTGGTCCCTGAGCCCCTCGTAGCGAAGAGTGCTGGAGCACAATGCCGTAGGGATCCACTGGGACCCCCCACAAACTCCCCGATTCCCAACTCTGTGTAGGAGAATGTACAGGCACATCAGGCCCACCGCTGAGTCTGGTTAACCACTGTCTCTCACTCTCTCTCTCTCTCTCTCTCTCTCTCTCTTTCTCTCTGTGAGTGTGTGTGTGTGTGTGAGAGGGAGAGAGAGAGAGAGAGAGAGAGAGAGAGAGAGAGAGTGATCTAAACGCTAGCTACTTTTCCTGTCTCCCTTTGGTTTTCACACTCTGCTTTCCACTTTCTCTCTCATCTTTCTGGGCTAATTATTCAATTAGCTGTCCCTGTTTGCGTCTGTGTCAAATGAACAAAGTAATAGTTGCAAACTGGTATACAATGAGATGACATAACATAAAGGCTGTCTTTTTACAAGGACAGCAGTAACTCACTGTCAACTATAAGACAAAGTTCCAAATTAAAGAAATGACGCATTGGAGACTGTAGATCCTGTTAAGAAGCTCCTTTAAATGCAGTTTGTTAAACCCCTGTAAGCCCGTCTGCCATACAGACTGATACAAACCCTGCCACACACTTTAAACCAATTTCCGTCCGAGTCTTTATAGCTAATCACTCTGCTGTCAGGTTGATTGACCGTCATTTTCCATTATAATTGGTCAAACCCAAACATAATTAATCACCAGAAATCCCCCCAAACCCTCATCTCTTTTATGTATTCTTCGTTCTTTCTTGACAGGCCACATGGGATAACACCCCTTCATCAAACGCAGCCATCCATAGCTCCTGTGTGCACACCTTCCCGTTAGCGCATACCATTGCCATGGCTATGGGCCTTCATGGAAGTACGATAGCTCCCGAGCTCAGAGTAAGATGGGGAGCGAGGGAGACAGTGCTGGTACCCAAGATACTGACGTACACTCGCATGATTACCCTTAAATGGTCGCCTGCGATGAAGCTAGGATTGATGGCGCCACGAATCTCTTAGATACACTCAACATTAAGAGAACAAGCTAGGGCAAGATGGAACAGAAAGTGAAGACAGGGAGGAAATCAAATCAAACGTTTTTTATCTTTTGCTGTCTTTTCTCTTCTTGTTGTGGATTCTATCTTTGCGTGCTATCTTTCAAATCCACACATCTACATTTGTGCATTTGCCTTATTGTCTGCCTGTGTATGTTTTCACTACTGGGAAGTTGGAAATTAACGCTTGGTTCCTATAGACATAAGGCATACATTTTTTTTTTATCTCTGTCACAAAGACAAAGTGGCACTATTATACTTATAGATTAATTTACCATAACCTTTCAGAATATTTTTTACAACTATCATAAAAGGATTTAAAACAAATTAAAATGTAAGGCACAACTGAATTCATAAGCAAATCAAAAGAGAAAATATAGATCTCAGGATCACATATTTTACAAAAGGTGAAACTAATAATTTAATAACATATATCTGCCTAAATTTACAAATATATATATGACACTAGCTTCAACTGACAAAATTGGCATATTTGGCAATTCCTTCTCTTAAAGTATGCAGTGAATGAGATTACAGAGTTACACTTTAAAAGGTTTGCATCCACCCCATAACCTTTCAACAAACATGCAATTCAGAATGTAATCAAACGTACTTGAAAAAAACGAGGAATAATGAAGTTTGGAACAGTTGAGATGTGTAAGCAATACAACCCTTTAACATAGTCATTGTTACAGAAGCTTCATAATTATTAATTAAATAAATACTGCTCGCAAAATAATATACGGTAATTATTCAAAATATGTTTTTATTAGATATTAACCAAGACCTTGCTTCTGTCAATCTGCATAATCTGCATGACACATGATGAAAATAAAAACGTGTTCCTTAAAAATTCACATTGCAAAATTCCTAAAAAACTAATTAACATTGACCATGAATGTAATTAAATTAACACTTTGTCGAAACGTACGACTTATTTTTTGGTCATTCTTTGTACTTTATCTTTAGCACATTTAACACTTAAATTGTTGCTTGATAATTACAATAATAAACATCGTTTTGTGTAAACGTATTCGTGAAGGGCATACAATCTCAATATAATCGTATTGCTTGAATTTAAACTATAAAAAAGTTTGTGTGCAATTACAATCTTTATCCAACAGAGGCAATGTTTACCCATGTTCAAGTTCAAATGCTTGCACTTCCTGACCTGAGACAACGTATTGATAGAAACAATATATTGATCATATGCGAAAAATATCACAGATCATCGGATTAGATCGAATATGACTAAGAAAATAGATCTACTGGAAACAACTGAACATGGTAAAAATAGTGACTTCACAACTACAAAGACACACAGGTTTTCACATGGCATGAAATTAAAAGATATACTTCCATATGATATTTGGCATGGACAGGAATAAACTTTTCCCATGATGTGTTTTCACTCCTTATCCAAGAGACTAACGGCACAGAATTGTTCCAAGTCAGTCATAAATTCCATGTTGTCAAATTCCAAGTTGGATAGTTTTACCAGTATTGTGTTGTTATGTGCATTGGCCTGTTCACCAAAGGGCCCAAAACGGCTAATTAGGTTATAACTAATTATAAAAATGTGCCATGTTTCATAAAATCTATTTCAGACACTCAAGATACCTTTGCAAAACATAAAAATGTGGCTTCGATTTTATGAAGAATTATAAAACAATAAAATTAATAACATATTTACAATAAAAAAAACAATCGAAGACGGCATTGACAACGACAGTAAAATGTGTTGTCTATGCAAACGGTAACCTAAAAACAGACGGAAGACATATTTCAAAAAAAATTATCAATGTTAGTGTCTGCTATGCAGTTTCATGAGACACGTAAAAAATATTTCCATAACAATAATTTATCTTGCTTCAAAATCTTATCAAAAATCTTGCTGCATTGCTCATGTCCTATGTGGAAACTCCGTTCCATGTTTTAGCTGTTAGTGGTTTGCCATCCCCCGTTCAATAATTCCATTCTGTAGCCCTATTCAATATCACAGGTTCCTGTTCAATAACTCCATTCCGCACCCGTGTTCAATAAGCGATGGCCCTGTTCAATTGCTCCGCTCCGTGTTTTGCGCGCGCTCCCCCTCCTTTCCACTGAACTCCAGCCCCTCGCTCTCTCTCTATCAGCCTCTCACTCCGTCTCAATATGTCTCAAGATGGCGGCCAATGCGGGATCGATGTTTCAATATTGGAAGCGCTTTGATTTACAGCAGCTGCAGGTCAGCCTTTTTCCTTAAAGTTCTAATGCTTTCTTGGAGCCTTGCATGCGGTGTAACCTTGTCGAGTGGTGGGTTACCTCTTGAGCCCCTCTTTGCCGGTGTTTGTAGCCGCTTATAGAGCGCTCTTCTCCCATTGATTAAAGCGGCTCACTGGTTGATCGGAAATTGATCCTCTTTGTTCAATTCCCATCGATCAGACATCATGGCCGCGGGGAAGCGGTCACCATGGCAATTTGGGTACCAAAAGCGATGAGACTCTAGGCAAAGAGTATATTGGCGCGAAACTGGCAACTTCACACCTTGAACGGACGCTTTTTATGTGCTTGATGCGTTGGTTTGACAAATTTTGTTAAAGAAAATAAGTGCGTTTGTTGTCTGGAGCTCTCGGGTGGCGCTGTGGTGCTGAAATGAGTTAGAGTGTGTAGGTGCCAAAAGTGTTGAATGACTTTGCCTATCTATGTATATAAATGTTTTATTAAGATCTATGAAATTTAGTGCATAGCCCATTTTATAGACGAAAAAGACTTAATTCGTGAAAGGAATAAGTGACTTAAGCTGTTCGCGAGCTCTAAAGCATATTTGCACAATTATTTGTGGGAAAGTGCTCAAATAAGTTTTTTGTTTTGTTATCTATAGATTAATGTTAGTGTTTTAAAATAGCTTATTTTAGTAGCCGAGATGCTCAATAATGTTTGAAAAGGATCGAAATGAGTAGCGCAAAACGGAGTCGCAATAGTGTTTGCGGCAAAGTTCAAGTTGACATGTTTTAATTTACCTCGTAATAGGCTATACAAACATAAATTCACTCTATTAGTATTGACTAGGCTATTTCAGTTGTTGAAATAATCTATTCGCCGAATACACACGAAACAAATTTGATAAAAAGGTAAGGAGTCAGTTTATTAAACTCCCTGTTTAAAGGTTTTTATTGTCTTGGGCTTCGAGTGAATATAGCCTATAGGGCTAATCTTAACTCTAATTTCTGTTTTGCCACGAACGAATGTTTCCCTATTAATATGAACGGCTTTTAAAAAGTAAAATAAATGGTTGAATGATTTGATATGAGCCAGTTGGGTTCAATGGACAATCGAAATAGCGATAGATTGTGTAACCTTATTCCAACCTTATTGCATCGAAATGTTTCCAGGATTGTGAAGCCTATTGTCTTGTAAATGATTATTTGGAACGTACATTTAAAACCCATGGATCTGGTCTCTTCTTACTATTGGCAATCTGTCTGTGCGTTCGTGTTTCTTTCGAGTGGCTACAGATTGTGGGATTTTGGCCATAGAGCAGCCTTTAATTTAGCCTAACAAATTGCTTTTTGGTTTTGTTTTCCGAAATTATTTATTTACCGATCTTTCAATACTATATAGCATATAGTCTGTTACATTTTACATGCTATTGTGGTTATAAACTTTATACCTGTATCTTTTATTTTGATTAAATCAAACCCTCGATTCAGGTCATCAAGGGAAAATTTTAAGGAATGTAGACGTTTTGAAGCCTAAATAGAAATGCCGAAATATAATATGTGAACGGAATAGACTATACGCTTATTTGGGTTAAATAACGATTTTTATTCACATTATTGACATTCTTTATTGGACCTCTATGCCCACATATTGGTTTAAAATTTCAAGTTTGGGCTACGTTTTTTTTTTACGTTTTCGACTCTATCCGTTGCAGTACTATGTAGTCTCCACCTTTCTGTTATGAAATAAAAGTGTACTTTTATCCATCCGATGTTTCATGCCAAGTGTGTCATACGCTAGACCTGCATGGTCCAATTTGTCAACATAAATGTTATCACTGCATGAAACTAACATTCAGAAGAGCATTGAGTTTTAAAGCCTTGGAATTATGTTTTAACATGGCAACAATATTATTGATGAAAATAGCAGTTTCTGCTTACGGGCAGAGTAACACCATGGCAAATGGCTTTACTTTCATCCCTCAGTTTATATTTTTTATTCAGACTATGCGTGTGGTGCTGAACGATGATGTTTATCCTATCAAAATATTACCCAAGTTAATGGAGGCTCGCATTCCAGAGTACTTATACGTCCATGGCTGGCATCTATTTAGCCGTTTGAGTGTGCCTACTGTTGTTGACAGCCAAAGCCTAGGTCCTCCATAAACCATGTATCAAGTATTGGGGATGTGTTAAGAGCCTTGCAATAATCATGGTGAGACCCATCAGATGACATTAGCGAAGACCGCTGCACAGCAAAGAACATAGGAAGGCATTGTGGGTCTGTCTGTCTATCTAGAGAATCCTAGCCAGTGTTTGGAAATAAAAATACACCTCCATTATTGATGGCAACTTATTTACTTTACTGCAGTATTGCCATCGGTGAGTCTTTCTGACAGGATGTGCTCGGGCTTGTCAGACGCTTCCAGCCTGACCAGCCGCTCATCCCCCCTAGACACAGTCACTTTAATTTGACTCGCAGAAAAAGAGCAGATAGTAAAACCACTTGCTGATATGAAAACATGTACATCGTACAGGTAGAAAACATGGAGTCATTGTTTCTGTTTATGCCATTGTTGAATAGCTGCTGGACACCATAATAGCTATAACATCATATGACCGAATGACTGAATGGCTTAGCAGCGCCTTTTCAATCTCATGCCCCTCTCCTAAACAAGGTTATTTTTATTAAGAAGTGGCATGCTTTTTAGTGGATGGACATCGAAGATGTTAACTCGATACAATTTTTTACAAAGGGCCTTTTTTACAAAGTTCGCCTGTTTTCCTCAAATTCCTTCTTTGTATTCTGTTTATATTTGTAATTTAATTAGTTACTGCATGTGAAAGCCACTTTTTTATCTTGCTAACAAAGTAGATTTGATAACAATATAAAAATCTAGTTTGTTTTGTATCATGTTTGCATCAAGGAATCGATATATTATTTTCCATTTATATCCTATGGAACACAGACAGGAGCATGCTACAGTAAGACATAAAACAATGAAAAAAATTATATTTAGCTTATCAACATCAATAAAAAGACCGAAGAGAAATAAAGTAATGAATTTTAATCTTAGGCTTTGATCATTTTACATGTGGAATTCCGAAACAGGGCTATCTATATGGAAGGTGGACCTTTATGAAAACAAACTATCAACCCTTACACACGCACACAGACACACACAAACACACACACACATGCAAGAAACAAACATTCTGTACTCCCACAGGCTTTTTGCTCAGATGTGGTGACTTTCAATGTGCTGTGCCTACTGGCCTGTGTACCTCAGACAGACAACCCACGGGAACATGCATCTGGGTGGTGGGCCCTTTGATAAAGTTTGAATGAAAGGGTTCTTGTCGGGTCCTTTTTGGGACATACTCTCCACAATGGCGACACTGAGCGTACAACTTTGAAATGGCTCCATTAGAGATTGCTTTGTAGTTGAAAGGCACACAGTTTTTACTATGTAGGTCCCATTCTGATTATATCTTTAGGTTCCCAATTCTGTTTCCATCTTTGTGTGATTAGTGTGTAGTTTGTGTAATTGTGTGATTATCGCCACATTTGCCTATTGATGTTTATTATTACATTGTCATTAGTCTTATCTTAATTACACTAGGCTGGTCACAAACGTTCACCAGAGTTTACCCTTTGTAGGCAGGCTATGTGAAAATAAATTAATAATTATTTCAAGATTATTTTAGATATAGAATATATAGTATGGACTTTGTATGAAATTGTTCTTTTACTTATAAGATTGCACTTTTTCGGACATTCTTATTATTTAATGCTTTTTATTTTTTGCCTCAGTAAGATTATAGTGATATCAAAATATGGTTGCCAAGTTTCATCGTATTTAGTACGAATCGCCATTTAGTTAACGCCCAGACTTGATGACGTTACAATTTGTTAGCCTTTGGCCTATTTTCAGAATATCAAAAGATTGCTTTGATGCAACACTATTTTCAGTGTCTTGATGAGATTATCGTTTCTTGACAAATTTCACAATTTGTTCCAACATGTAAATTGTATAATAGATTCTCTTTGAACCGTTGTTTTCCAATTTGAAGATCTAATCATTTGTATTATTAGGAACTTGGAAAAAATGATTTGGGGGCTCTTTATCTTGTTCCACTGGCCCACAGTGTGGCTGGCTTGTCTTGCTGATAGCTAGGTGTCTTTCAGAATGGGACACAGCTATGTTTCCTAAAATATTATAGACAAGGTCCAGTGTTTCTGGAGCTTTCTGCTTTCATCAGTCCCCCCCCCCCCCCCATTACGCTTAGACATCCATTAAGAGAGCTTCTCCAAAGCAGACAGGCGCTCAGCACACCACCTGTGTTGATTCCTTATGCTTGGAAGGTGTCCAAGTGCAGGTGAGATGACGTGCTCAGAGGCATTCAATGGTGTGTGTGGTCTCACATTTTGCACGTCAACATATGGAGATTAGTGAAGGTAGCAATGTCGCCCATGACCGCACCATGGAGATTTGAGCTTCCCCAGTGCCCCAAAACCTGTGCTGGCCTGCTGTTGGGAGTAAACATATCGGTTTGATATTTACGATGTGCCAGACATAGGCTCGGCTTTGGCTCCAGCGTGATATTTTTAAGCCTCTGTTACCAGTGACTTGACATGGGTTGAGATTATGGCTCTACCTGATGACTCGCTCAGGAGATCTAGGTCTAGATTCTGCTGCATTATTGATCTTGTAATTGATGACTTAGATGTTTCCAGTTATTTGAGGTGAGTCAGAGGAGCACTTGACAGTCTGGAAATGTTTGTACAGCAGGACCTATGGTAAACAGGGGGTTCGAGACACCTGAGTGAGATTCGTCTGTTCTAAAACGGGACTCACTCTGCCACATGTCAGGGAAGAAGCAAGAACCTGCACTCGGGAACTAAATTTAGCAATCCTCCTTAATGCAGAAATTAAAGAAGAACTAAGCCTCGGCAGAGTCACTCTGCTGCTCCTCAAACTCCACCCGCCACTCACAGATGCACACCCCTGCTCAATTCCCCTGTCAGATCCACGCCACTTCAAACCCCAACAAGCTTGTAAACAAGGCACGAAACAAGACAGGCATTTGCATGTCCCCGTCCAAATTTAGCCCGCACGACTTTGCCTTTTTTCTCTGGGATTTGATAATTGCATTGGAAAGCTGGATATTTATGCAGTTTCAGGTGGCATTGGGGACCATGCTGTATATTTGGGCCAAATACCTCTCAGAGGCAACGAGACTCTGTATCCACCAGGCTGTCAGTGTGCGAGCAGTGCTGACTGATCACAGCTGGAACAGCAAGTCTTCCCCGCACAGTTAAATGCTGTAAGATGCAGGCTCTTCGGTATAACTTATGTTTGCTATCTGTTTTATCCCTCTTGTGTGGAAAAAAAAAACGAACTAGTCAGACATGGTTGTAAAAACTCAAAATAAATCTCATTGCCTTTGGTCATTTTTTATAGTACAGAGCAAATCATGTATTATTTTGGTTTCTTATACAAAGTTCGGACCATAACTGAATTAACAAATCAATTGAAACACACTCCTTGCCTAGACTGAATACTGTAGTCTAGATTTGGTTGTAAATCTCCCTTCAGAAGAATGGTTCCAGACACACTAATCAACCAAGCGCCCATTCCTGACCTCCGATTCGTGGAACAGACCCAAGCGATAAGTCAAAGTCAAAATGATAAGCTACTATCAAAATCTAAATACAGACCTTAAATCAGTTTAACCTCTCTTTCGCCTATTTTGCTCTTTACGGCACAGGAGTTTTTGATGCTTTGGAGGACGTTCGCAGAATGCCTGTGTTCTGTGACCCTGGGAACGAGTGGAGGGGTCAGGCCCAGAGCCAGTTCACACTCCTCATCCCCTGCATTACCTCACTCAGTGTGTCTGCCCCCTGTCCCCCCCGCCCCCTCCCCTCTCTCTCTCTCTCTCTCTCTCTCTGAGAGCTGGGATTTTATAGGGGCCCCTTTTGCCTCACACGGTTTTATAGAAGCTCTGACGCCAAATGCATAATTAGCCTGGAATGTGCTGTCCATTTCAGGCGTGGAGGGAGGCAGGGATGAATGGAGAGGAGGCGGGTGGGTGGGTGTATTGGAGGCGGGGAGGGCTTTACGGCTCTGTCCCCTCTGCCCACTCACTGTGACGTTGAGGTTATTCCCCAAAGTATGCTAACGCACTTTGCTTGCCCCACCATTCACTATTCATTCCCACTCTTTTCCTATTTACTGTGAGTGTTTGGTGTGCTTCCCTCAAGGTGGGACTTTCTGTGGTCTCTCAGAATGCACAATAGGGGGGGGGTCAATTATCACAGCATGGCAATTTTTTGGGGAGAATAGAGTATTTTAGGGGTACTTGGTGTCATTATGTTTCCAAAAAGAAAAGTTGCAAACAATCAATAGATTGTACACTCATCTCATCCTCTACGTTTACAGAATACAGCTGGCTTACGTTTCAGGTATTTTACTTGTAACTCAGGACTTCATTAAACAGTCAACGTGCTGGCATGAGTGGTGGAACAGCTCCACCAGCAGATTTCTATCACCAGGGCCACTCATAGCCGGTATCCCCACTCCAACGAGCCACATTCAGACTGTACTAGAAATATGTGTGTCAGCAATCAGTCCAGAAACCTCTTGAGCCATACCAGACACAATGAAAGGGACATTTCAATATGCAAGGTTAAGCATTTTCCACTGAAGACAGATGAATAGATGCTAATATCCGCCTCTGACAGGATATTTGGTTCCAGCTTCCGCGGCTTTTAAGATGCTGCACTTGACGACCAGTGGAGTCTAGAGGCTCTTTGTGATCTGCGTATATGTCAGACCGTCTGTGGCAAAGTGAGCAAGCGAGTTACATGATTTGAAAAACAAGATATAAACAACTGTGAAGACATTGCCTCACACTTCGTGGTCAGGAAAATAAATGTAAGTCAACATGAACAGCCTGGTAAGAAAGTCTCAAAGGGCCTCGGTGGCTTAATTGAAACAGTAGGCATACTGCTGAAAAAAAGAAATAGGCTGACCCCAAGGGGAAACACTAGAGCAGCAATTCATCTTTTGTGCTGGAACATCTGGAAACAGTTGGTAGCAAATAAGAGAATCAAAAGTACTTAGGAATTAAGAGCTATGGGAAATAAATGGACGTCCCCCATTCTCTTGAGCTAGGAATGTAAATGGAATATGTTGAGGACTGGACAGGACATTGCAATCTTGCTCAGCCGGTCCTCTGTGATAAATCAGGCATTTCAACTTAAGAAGTAGTGCGCAAGGATAGCCCTACGTTTCCTACTCTTTTATTCTTTCTTAACGAGGTCATACTGATACTTATTCCTGGTAGAGGGTTTCAGTTGCGTGGAAATTCAGGCGTAATGGCTATCCAGAATCGAGCATATGCTGCGTAGCTTGAAATGTTCTGACCAAAAAATGCAGTAAAATACAGTTAAATCGGCCTTGTGAACCGCCTAGACTAGGGGTTATATAAAGAGTCATTTGGCTCCAATGAAGATTAAATTTAATCCCCCTATTCAGCTTTTACTTGTCTCAGTAGATGGGCTCTTCAAGAGGTGTCAATACTCCTGGTAGGCCCCTGCTTGACAAAGTGGTCAGTGTCACTGCAAGGTGGACCATATTGATTTTCCTGAGGGGATAAAGTAACCCCGCTTCTTCCCTCTTGCGGGTTGTAAATGTTTTAGGAGCAAGCAGACTCTTTCGGGGTGAGTATTTCCCTCCCATGCCATGTTTAATCAGAGGGGGGTCATTAAAGCACACTCCATTTGGTCTCCGTTCAGGAGCAGCCCTCCTGTTCCATGTGAAAGAAGATTGAAATGTCTGACTTCCCCTGTCTGGGCCCAGAGAGCAGCAAACGTGCTAAGAATTTCATCACCCAGCTCTCTTTCTGCAACCGACCACAAAAACAGATAAGGTAACAACAGTTAGGGAGGAAGCCCAGATGGACTAAGTGAACGCATGGGCTCTGTGCGTTTGGTTTAAACGTGTCGTATTCGTAGTTCCGTTCCTGGATGCTAAGATGCTTTGTGTAGGCCTAGCGTCTGGATTCTTACTTAAAGCAGCAGCCAGGTGACCAGGGAGAAAGTAATGTTCTGCTCCGGCTTTCACTCTGCTCTGGTGTCCACATTAGCGATGAATCAAGGATGTGTCAGGTTACACAAGATGTCAATTGCCCCAGGAGTGCAACCAGCTCTGTCTCTGGTCTCTCTCTCCCTCCACCCTTCCCCCTCCTCTCTCTCTCTGACTGGCATGGTTACCTCACTTTGATTGCCAAGTTTGAGAGTGCCTCGGCCCCTCTTTCTCTTTCTGTATCAGAAGTCTAAATATAATACGGCACAGAATGTTTTGTTCAGCTCAGGGATACCGTGTCCAGTTTCTCATTACGTAGGTGGAGCATCGACTATAGATAATTCTGTTAAAGCTGTATCGTATTACGTCACTCTATACTCCCTGACCTCGATTTGTGACCATGACATAGCTGCTGATCTGTAATACACAAATACGCTTGAATCTCGAAAAAGTTAGGGATGAGTTCGATGATAACAAAATTCATACTTTCCCAGGGTTCCCTAGTCCCAACAAGCTGATTACTTGTAGCCAGTAGTGCCACACACTTGGCAACTTATCGGGTCTTTTACTGGCATGAACACTTTTTTAATCAACATGCGTTTAATCAGCTTAATGTTTATAATATTTATAACTTGAGTCCTTGAGTCCATGGTAGCTGAGTCTAAATACAGTCTGTCATGTACGCTTTTATTAAACTTACAGTGTCTGTTTCTGGACCAACCCAATATCACTGAGCGATGTTCCATTCGAGGCGTACCAGCATCGGTTGCCATTTCAATACTCCAGTCCTGGCTGTAGGCTAGCTGTCACTATGAATCCATGTTAACTTTAGTCTTACTTGTCAGGCCCACGGATCCAACATTAAAGATGGAGGTGCAGAGTGCTAGGGTTTGCTGTTCTCTGCAGCTGGCTTCCCAAGTGATGTGTGTCCCTTAGTGCCTCCTCTCCTCCTTTCTTCTCAACCTCTCTCTCTCTCTGCCTTTCTTGGCCTTTCTAGGCCTCCAGCCCGAACAACAAGCTGTCTCTGTCTGACTAGAACATGATATACTTTTATTTCCCCCTTCTATGAATTATTAACGTAGCTGAATTGATTAGCAAGCAATGGCATGTCTAGACTGTGTAAATGACATGCTCCAAACATGCGGCGCTTTCCTGCGTACCCAGCGATGGACACACTAGAGCTCTACCACGTGGTTATTAAACCATCAGTGGCCAGCATTATCAGTCATTGCAGTTTTACTTGAAAGCCTAAATTTAGTTTAGCTACAGAGTGTAAAGCTTGGCCAATCAAAAGACATTTTAGAGTGAAGCTAACGGGATGATACTTAGTTTGGCCAGGCTAATTGTACCTTGGTCGATTGAATTTGATATTGCTTCTCGGCATGAATTGGCCCATCTTCGCATCGAATAGCATGGCCCTCTCTCTAGGCCATATCCCACTGAAAGGGGCCCACTGGAATAAAAGCTGTTGTTGTTCTGCCCGCTGAGACAATTTATCAGCACAAATTCTCTTTCCCATCCAGATGTTCACGTCCTGGCAGACGCATTCTGAGGTAATCGACTTTATGTTCTGTCAGCAGCGCAGGCTTATTGAAGTGAGAGATTGTTTCAACTCTTATTTTAAGAAGTGTAATAATGGTAATTTTTTACAGTTAATTGGTCACTCTACAGTAAATTGAAGTGGATATGTGTAGCTTGATAATAATAAAATACAGCTGTTTGATTAGCTTGAAAGTACAGCTGGTTTGAATTCTAATATCTTTTTTAGCACTGGAGTACATTTGCTTTGTCTTTTTTGCAGTGACAATGCATAGTGAAAAGAAGAGGCTATTGCTAATTGTAACTGGCTGTGTTGGAATAAACAGAGAGAGATTTGGCCGACCTTTAGTTGTCACCAAGGCAAATTTGTGAAATATCTATGAAAGGGTTTGATACGGTAAAGAAACTATAGCAGTTGAGCTGTGAACACCCAGTCAGAAACTCTTATCCATTCTCCTTTCTCTCTTTTCGAAATTGTCTTTTTTTCATACAGTGCTTTCTCTAAACGTGTATTGTGTTTCTTTGTTCTGTCTACACAATACTTAATAGGCAGGTGGATTCAAATTGGCTGCGAAGAACGGAAAGTGGCCTCATGTCTACTGTCTGAGATTCAATTATCATTCTTTACTGAGCTCATCGCATGCCCACATGTTTTGTTCATCAAATTTGGGGCAACTTGCCACAGTGTTAAATTTAGAGCTCTGTAATCATACACTCCTATGAGTAATGGGGTGCTGAATTTTAAAAGGTTCAAAAATTATTTTGCCCATGGAAATAGAGGAAGGCCTTGGCTCAAAAACCAACGGCTACAACGGCACATGCTATTTAATTCAGTAGTGATTGATTCAATCCTCAAGGAGTGACGGATGCCATTAAGTAGCTAGCCCACAGTTGTACTATATTAAAGTTATACATTTACTGTGAGTTATTACAAGACAGGCACAAATCATAACTGTCAGTTCACTTTGGGCTATTCGTTGTGTGTCTGCGCGATAATTAAAACTTCCATGCCAAGCCGTTGACTCACCAGTCCTGTTGGAGCCGGGACTAGAGACACCTCTGGTCTTTTGTGGACAATTGACAGGCATTACCTTGAATTGACCTCCTAGGTCTGGTTAGCCCAGTGGCTCCCAGCCCTTTTAAATCTGTCACATTAGTCTGAGGGAAAGGTAGAGACTGCCACATTAGCCTCTGCTAAGCCTCAAGTTTAACCGCACCAGAGAGCATTAAGACCTCAGCCGAGGCCCCCCTCATTTCCCCTGCAGCTCAGCTAGAGGAATAGGGTTTCCAGAGCCGTGTGTGTTTAAGCATGTAGGAGAGGGAGAGAGAGAGAGGGAGAGAGAATGAGAGAGGGGATGCGGTGGGGGGAGGGGGGTGCAGCTCAAGGGGATCGAAGTAGGGACTGTCAGTGTCCCACATCCAGGGATCTGTCCCAGCCTACCCAGACAGTGCCGAGCGGGTGGGAAGAGGAACCTCTGTGCCCCATCCCCCTTACATGCATTCACCTCTGCAGGCCTCCTTCCTTTCCCTCCGTCCCCAGACAGACATCCATCAGGAGGGCTAGACCAGAACAGGCTCTGCCGTTACACGCCAAAACAAAACCCGTTCCCCAGGGGAAGGAGGAGGGGAGTGCGGGGGATCGCTGCACAGCTCAAGGGAGGTTCCCCACCATCCCTCCTCCTCCTCCTCCTATTGCCCCGTCAATGGTATAACTCACAGTGCTTTTGGCATGGAGGTAGACTCTGGCTGAACCCTTGCCTTTGCCTGAAATAGTTATTATTAGTGACCTGAAAACCTCCAGGAGTTCTGGAAATGAAAGCCAGATGCCGTGAGCAACTGGAAAATGATATTATTCCTTCCTCAACGAGACGGGGAGATGGAGGGAGACGGGTTGACATGGTGTTTTCTTCTCGTGCCGTCTTTGGGATAAAGGCCTGGGAGAGGAGGTGGCTATTCCTGAACAGGGGCATGTTTACCTCTCCCTGCGGCTCTCCCATCCGCAGCCACAGCCTGGGGCCGCCCTGTGGCTACCGCAGGCCAGCCCTCCTCCTGTGGTGTGGAGGAGCTCCACTTCCTTTAGCGCTTCTGACTCTGCTCCTAGCGGGCTAAGATGGGAGACAGACAGGGAGGGTTCGTAAGGACTGGCCCGATTCATACTTGACTCACGGTGGAGTCGGTTGGTTTTGTCTGCGTCTGCGTTCCGGGAACCCCCCTCCTGATGCTGAGTCAGCCTGTCTTTTTAAAGTTGGCCTGTTCAAAGTGTGGACTGCTATCTCCTCTTGACCATTCGCCATGCCGAGCGGTTAGAGTGTGTCTCAGCCCTCCATCTGGATTTTCTTTGGAATAAACACTGTCAACAGGTCTTTCCTGAGTTGCGGATTTAACTAGATAAAGCCAACACACACACACACACATACATGCCCCCCGTCCCCCCCCCCCACACACACACACAGAGTCTATTAAGGCAGTTAGTGGTCAATCTGAGGACCCCTAGGGTGGGGACCAGTGTAGGCAGCAAACAGACCTCATGACAATGGCACCTCCCTGTCACCATTCTCTCCCAGGTTGAAGATAATCAAACCGGGACTCTCTTCCCTAACAAGGGGCCCCTTTGTTTGGTCTGTCCCTCCTCTGCTTTGTTGAATTGGGATGCCTCCTTGTGCAGGGCACCTCTAAAGAGGGCAATTATTTTGAAAAGGCCCTGGTGGAGCAGGTCGAGGCTGTTTGTGTGTGGAGGGCAGGCGGGGCTGCCGGGGGAGAGAGAGACAGAGGGGGGGATGCCAGTAGGTAACCAGGCCTGTGCTACTCCACTATACCCCTGTGTCCTCATTAGCCTCTGTGGTGGAAGCAGACAGGTACTGGGCACAAGGAGGTCGCTCGACATAAAAACTCAGCAAGGGCCGAATGCAGGGCTCAAAATGGACAACTGTTTGGTTCAGATGCTTTGTAAAAAGACTTAGAAATGCCATACCAGCTTTGTGTATTGTAGTTTGCCCCTGTAAACAATTAGGCCTATGTTGAAAAAAAAGTGATAGAAGTATGTAGCATTCTCGTTGAATTATCACAGTTGTTTAGGGGCTAGATAATACTTTATTGAATTGATGTGATAAATGTGACCCTTTTTTGTTTTCTTTTGCCTTCACTGCACTGGTAAACATGTGAGAGCAAGGTTTTTATGGCATTCCCTCATTCCGTTTAATTTGCCCACTATAATAGCCCATTGTTTTTGTGTTTTGTTCACAGACACGTCTTTGATTGAATAATGTTATTGAATAAGGAGTAATTTCAAAGAGAAATTTGTAATCTAATTTAAAATTTTATGGGTTTGGTGTGGCAACTTCAAAAAAGCTTCCTTTTTTTTATTCTTTCATCCGCTGATTGTCATTACTTAGTGTTGGCTCATCCAGATTGTGAAAAGCAAGCTTGTATTAAAGCGGTATTGCACCCAAGTTTTACTTTACTTCAAGGAGGTTCTTGTTGGTTTCACCTAAAGGCACC
>JAVQJS010142699.1:0-19390 GCA_036024795.1 Galaxias rostratus | reverse complement strand
GATGGATTGGCGATCTGTCCAGGGTGTACCCCGCCTCTCGCCCTAAGTCAGCTGGGATAGGCTCCAGCCCCCCCGCGACCCTGCATAGGATAAGCAGTTCTGACAATGGATGGATGGATGGATGGATCGCATTGCAAAAAGAATGTATGACTTGTAATCGAAAGGAGCAACCATAGACTAACACAAATTTGACTTGGAATCTGAAAACCGAACTAAGATGTCCCCAGATTTTTGACAACTTAATTAGAAAAGGACTGAAGTGAGAACCAATCTTCCAGGTGTTATAGCTAAACAAGTATATGTTGGCACTATTTAACTTGATACAGGATTTGTCTTTGCTTCACTGGCAAGCAGTACAAACAGTGGTGAGACATTCCTGGGCCTCTCAACATGTCTAGGTCTAAGCCGTTTCATGCTTATAGCTTTCATGACAGGTTTTATCCACATGACTTCTCTGCCATCAAACAAGAGCAACTCCGCTTTCCTTTGCAACAAGCTAATCTACCCCATGGTAAACTGCTGTTGCTTTAACAGGAGTTGAGGTGTTACCAAGTGCTATAAACGTTTCAATATTTGTTTTAAGTGCTTTATCAATAAGCCCTTCTTTTTTTAGATCGATAAGCTCCGTTAGCCCTTTGATTGAGCACCATCTTTAATTTTACTGCCTCTTTCCACTGGAGCTTTTTGAAAGTTATGGGGGCAAGATTAATTGCAGGGTGAAGAACCCCGGTCATTTTTTCCACACTTGCCAAGATGGATTGGCAGAACATTAATGACCCTGCTGTAGGGACGTCTTAAAATTCATCTTGGTTGCAATTACAAATATGTATTTGTTTCCTCTCGAGCTTTGTATGGGTCATAAATGATGTTAAGTCAATTGGCATAAATGTAAGAATATGATTTACCCCATGTCAAAAATCCCATTACAGCAATCATTTTTTGTTTCCTTCAGGAAAATTAGTGCTCCAACTTGTTTAGCACTGATGGGATTATCAATCATAATTTACTTCAAGGCACATTTAGACAGGTTAGGGAATTTATTTTTGCATCTACAGTGGTCAGGGTATTGAAGACGCATAGAAGCTGTAATTGGAAAAAATGGTTTCTTCCCCCAAATATTGATTTCTGAACTCATCCGAAGTTAAAACATTAGTGTTGTGCTTTTTTAAATGCATACAAACTTGTTTTCTTTCCATTATTCGTGGTCGGAAAACACTGCATCCTTTGTTATTTTGACAGGTTTTAGTTTTTATCAGCATTTTCTGCCAATAAATACTCTAAATGACAATATTTGTAATTTAGAATAATGTTGTCATCATTATATTTTTCTCAAACACATACTTGTAAATTGTAAAACCAGTGAACTAATAATTTTTGCACTGGTCTCAATATTTCGATTAGCTCTGCTAAGTCTTCCAAAGATAGTTTTAAAAATGAATGAGGGTAATGCCTACTCAATCAGGCCTCCTAAATTCTCTGGAATAGTTTGAAAAAGTAAGTCTTTACTAACCTTTCAAACTCTCCTAAAGACTTACTTTTGTGATACACTTGTGATGCCTAATTAGATATGCGTATATGTGTGTCTACCTGAGTGCTGTTTTCAGATTTTGTTATGCTTTAGAATGTCATTCAGCTCCTTTTGGCTTCATTAAATTAACTTACAAGTTTGTGTGGAAGAACTGAATATTTAGGTTGTTTTGGCATGTATCAGGTTGTAAGAATGTAGTCGACATTAGACGCACTGACGAAGGAAGCATCGCTAATTTCTCAGTGGCCCCGTCTAATCAACTACGATGCTAAGTTGAAAGTTGTGTCCAAGGACATTCACATAATGTGGATTTTTTCACAGTCTGAGGACCTTGATTTCCCCCAAACGGTTGATAAGGTGAGACTCTCCCCAAAGTAGGTTTAAATTCTGCGGTCTCTGTGTCTACATCTCTCTATGGGCAAGTAGTTGGTTCTATAAAATGTTGGAGTCCCTAGATGCATCATTAAGTGAAAGGATATACTGCCAGTAAAAACCTTTTGGACATAGGAGGATGATGAATTTTATGTGAACGGTCGCAGAGTCTGTGTTCCCAGAATATGATGAGGATGATTATATAAATTAATGTAATAGCTAATAAGATAATTAATAAATTATCATTAATTAATTATTCAAATCATAATATAGAAATAGATTATTATTTCAACAGTAGATGTGTGAAAACATCTTAATTGAAGGTGCTTGTTTTGTTCTGCAGGTTTGGAGACAGCTGGGCTGCCGGGACTAGGGATGAATTAGTGTCGGAGAGGCTTGTGGCCGCAGAAGAGATGACAACCCAGTCGGTCAGTTCCTGGTGAATGGATTAAGGTAGGTCTTATATTTATAGTATATGCAGGTCTGTGTAATTTGAAGTATTATCAACTAACTTGGATATCAAATTACTTCCTGAAAGTCAGTTTGTTTTTTTGTTTAAAATGTATTCTGAGTGCACAGTGTCCCAATGTAAATTAGTGTTATCCCTGCTAAAGAAAAAGACAAAATAAAATAAAGAAATGTTATATCAACATTGCTGCTCCTTGATCCCAGACTAGATGGACCACTGTCCAATCTTACCAGCAATAGATCTGTGCAAATCTTTGAACATATTGATCTCCCCAAACATTTAATGATGAAGCAGATCTGTGGTCAATCTGACTATGCCCCTGTCCTTTGTTCCCATAAAAGTATCTGATCAAGATTGCCAAAGGAAAAGCAAAGGCTCTGCATGTAGAATGGTAGCTTGATTCACATGTGCCGATCAAAGCTTTCATCCCACGACATCTTGAGTTGCTCCCCTCTCCAACAGAGAAACGATTCCCCGCCCGTTTACAGTCATAAAGACACATGCACGAGAATGTGTTACCGTCTTTAACATCAGTGAAATATCACACTTTTTATCTTCGTCGATCTTTGCTCTCTTTTAAGCCTTATTCAGCGTATTTCCATTGGTTTGCAGACTTGTATGTATAATGCATTAGTGACCACTTGTTGACGTGCACTGCTTCTAAATTATGTGGAAAGGTCACTGTTGTTGGCTTAAAAAATGTTTTCATATCGTCTCTTCTCCAGTTGATTAGAAGCATTTTTAATCCCCCCATAGGCCTTTAATATTGTAAGCTTATTAGTAATAACCTGCATAATCTTTGGGCTACTGGCAAATGGGTGGAGGGTATTAACTTCAAAGTAATTCCCCCCATTCTCTGCAACCTGTCAGTTTTAAACAATGTATGATTGTTCAGCACAAATGTGAATTTAATTTTTTTATGGACCTTTTCAGTGTTTAGTTGTAGGTTGCATTTGATGGCTCTGTGTGTTTAATCAAGATAATGTGGTGGAGAAAGTTGGGCACCTATCTTGTTTGCTTGGCTCTCACATGTGTGTTTTGATCAGTAGGGCCTATGGGTAAGCAAGCCTCCTCTTCTTATCACACTGAATCATAGCAGCCTCAAATCAGGTGGCAGAATGTAGTAGAATATTTACGTTATTTACGTTGCACGGAAACAACCCTATGGCAATACTGCCCGTCAATTTCAATTTTGCTATGGATTTTCTGCTACTATATATCTGGATGATGAATTGTTTCACAAGACTAAACTTCAGTGGCACTTTTATTTAACATCATCAATAAAGAATATAATTTCACTTGGACCATGATTTATGGCAGGGCTTCACAGTCATTTTAGGTATAGATACATTTCTAGACTGTAAATGGAATTGATAGGCTTATTATTTTGTAACGGCCAGGAAGTAGACCTGATGTAAAAATTCGACTTAGCAAAATTAGGACAGAAAACCAGAAAATATATTTTATATGATTTTTGCAACGTTTGCGTCGTTCATTTAAAGGCTCCAATTATATTATAATTGGAAAATTTGTTCAGCCACATCTCGTGGGAATAGGGTGTTCACACATTTTTGACATGGGAGTGATTGTTTTAGAAGGCCGGAGTTAAGCAGGGCAACGAGCTGCTGGAAGTCATGCAATTCCCATGAAATGCCTGGTGAGATACAAAATTGAGATGCACACAAACGTAATATCTTTACGCACCTTGGCATACTTACTTTCACTCAAATCAATCATGTATCTTTAATCCAGTGGGACAGAGGAGTCATCCCTCTCTCATGGGTAATCATGTTTAGGCATTTGGTCAAAACCAGAGCACATACTTTGACTAGCTGTGCGTGGCGTATTTTTCAAGTCCCTTCTTAGGTCCTGGGTTCATAGTTTGTGTGTAGGCCTACGTCTTTTCTACCAAGCTTCACCAAGTCAATTTACAATTTGAAATCGTGCCAAAACGACTTCTGCTGGGGAGGAAGCCTCTACCTGCCTTTGCTTTGCTTTGTTTCGGTTTGAGCCTGGATGCTATTATTGGTATGAAAGGGTGAATTGAGGTTTTTCCCTCTGGAGGCATTCCTGACTATCAGACTTATCAGAATGACCAGATTTCCCCACTCATCGTATTTCAAAGTTACTGTACAATCTGTCTATGTTCGGGCGTCTCTGCTGTATTTGATCAAATAGGCTAAGAAGGCTCGGCCAGCGTGTGTGACTGGTTGTTGTTGGAGCAGGTGCTTTGGGCAGATTGTGCCCTCTGTTAACAGAAGGTGTGGTGTAATATGTTATGAAGGCATTCTATCTAGGACTGTTTTGCTTTTCCTTCCTGTACACGCTCCATCTTCCTCGTATGGGCAGGATCTCACTGTGTCACTGTGTTTATATAAATTGGCAGGAGGCATCTGTTCGCTCAGAAGAGACATGTGCATGGGGTGTTACCAACATTTATGTACAACCATTTCAAGAAGAATGAATGACATGAGCACGTCACCCATGACATTTCAGATCAATAATCAGTTCTGTGCTGTGCTTGGTTTTTTTGTGGGGTTTTTTGCACAGAAATCGATTTGAAATGGAACAACAACATCAGAAGAAAGCCAATGTAGTATATCAAGTGATGTTGTATGGAAATCCGTCTTGAGACCCACTGGCAATATATACTGTAGCTGTGTTGGAGTAGGATTCATTTGGTAAAGCAATGAACTGCTCAAACCCTTCATCTACCCCCATACTCCCTTTTCTCTCTTAATCACCAACACACACACGCCGGCTTCCTTCTCCACAGGAGCTGCCACGGGAGTTTACGGCAATGTCGCCTACTCCAGCCCGCCGTGATGATTTACAACTGTTTGAAGCTGCACCGAATTCACCTGGAACCCGCTGGAAATGTCAGGAGTTTAGTTAGGGTTAGAACACCTGCTGCACACAAACACTGTGCTTCTGCAACGATGCCTCCCCAAGGGCAGCTCGTTGGCACTGGGACGTAATGGCTATGATGGCTGCTTGTGATTTTTACACCCGTGGACAGCAGGGGAATAAAACCAACTCCGTCTGCTGCACATCCCCAGGCCCCATGCCGCCCTCTCATAAAGACTTTATTTCTACACTGGGAACTATTTCTGCACTGCCTGGAGATGACCAGTTTACTTGAATATAAGAAATAAAGAGCACCCCATGGAAAGGCATGCATGTTAGGTTTGTAGTTTTTCTAGGCGCAGCCTACAGCTAACCAACATTCTGAATAACCAAAGGACATTTGAAAGCAATGATGCATTTTTAATGCCATAATACTAAGGCATTGTAAAGGATGATTGACCGAACGTAAAAATGGCAGTTGCTTAGGGATGTGCTTCTGTTCTATCCAAAGGAAATACTATTTTCCAAAGAATTCGACTCAATCTAAAAACACATTCAGCAATACTTGACCCTTTGCCTTTTTAGTTTCGGGGTTGTTATTGCTACAACCCCTCTGTTTATGTTATTCAAATTCACGGTTTCTACTGATGATTGTTTCAATTGTCTAAACAAGAAGAAGGTCAGCAAGAGAAAAGCGTCATACTATCCACTCACCATTCTTTACAGATTCTACAGAGTGTTCTTGTTACCGGAGCTTTCAATAGGACATAAACCATGCTCCACTCATTTTAAATGAAAGCAACAGCTCAGAGCTCAGTGTACGACAGTCTTAAATGCCTGTCCTCATCCAAAGTGGAATTGGATAGCGTTTATTCAGGGAGAGATCCCTGGCATTAGTAAGCAGCTGCTAGTACATCATGAGGTTCCTTACATGTTCACAATGCACTGGAGCGGCTGCTAGTTCATGTGGCTGACATTAGATCTTGGCTGTGACACATGTCAGGCTCCAGGAGAAAGGATTTGAACTATGTACCTTGAAGACATCCTTCTAACGGTGAGTCCCCAGCTCTCTCCCCAGTTTCACCTGACATTCCCGTCAATATTTCCCTCTGCAAGAATGTCATTTGAATGTCCTCACCTCTGAGAGCGTACACTGTTTTAACATCAACGCTGAGGCTATTGTATTTTACAAAAATGTGGAAGAGCCAATGCTGCAGTCCTTCGGTCTCTCAGTAAACCAGTCTGTTGTCCTTTGCTGTGAGAGATGGTTTGGAGTTGGTGACGCTTCGCAGATTTACATGGCTGCTTATATTCACCTCAGTTTTGTGTCCCTGTTTGCCCATCTAATATTTTTCTGCCCAGTGCGTCAAAGCGGGAATAAGAAAGTCAATGTGGGTGACTAGGTGTTTAGAAAGATCCCTATAGGTTAACCCTATTTTCATTGTAATTTTTGGGAAGGTCCCGAAAAGGACAAGAACCAAAGTGGCATTCCTCAAAGAGCTAAACACCCGCAGGCGCTCACAGCTTTGAAAACCTGGTAGCTGGAATCTGTTTTGCTCACTTGTTCTACCCATCCTATAGCTTTAATAATGTCTACCTCCCCTGGACAAATTTGGCCCATCTGTTTATAAGGTCCTCTGTGCCAAGGCTGCAGTGGACTCTAGAAATGACACAAGGCACCTTAATCTAGGCAAACATTCACTATTTCAAGCTAATAGCAAGCATAGTATTTTCATTCGTTGTATAATTTAAATCAAATTATTCCTGGTGTGCCTAATTGCTCTTTACTACTTGGGATTGTTGCTCATCACAGGAATGATGACAGCGAGTGGGAATGAACCTGGCATGACAGCCATGGCCACCGATGAGCCTTTAAATAAAACACTGACTAAAGATTTATATCGTTTATCTGTGTCCCAAGATGCTACCTCGAATTTCAGGCACTTTCCAGAAGGACATCAGAGAATGAAAGCTTTTTTTCTTGTTGCTTTGCCACAATCAGTCATGCTGGAAAGCTTTTATCCGCAACAGCCTTGTCTTCCACATCTGCTTCATTGTTGGTGTTCGAAAACTATTTTGTTTCGGTTTACTTTTCCTCTAAATCGCGGGTGCAGCTGTAGTTATTACTGGAGGGATTACATCTGTGCAACACTTGCACAGTTACACTGATCCCTGAGGATTACACAGTAGCCCATCCGTATCCCATGGACATAAGTAGATTGGGTCCACATGAACCATGCACACCAAACTAGTACCTAGTGTTTTATTTATTTTTTTTTATTTATTTTTTGCTTTAGCGAGTAGATAAACTTTTACAAAACTAGAGAAATGGTAGAAAATGAGGAGTGGATTACGTGCCAACAGAATTTCTAAAACACAACATTTCTAAATCATTAAATGCATTAATCCATTGATTTGTTTAAAGAGCAACGTTTTATTTGACAAAACTAAAGTTCTATCTGCATGAATAGGGGGGAGATGGGGGAAACAGTGAAAATAGCATTGGCCCAAGCAGGTTTTGGCCAAGCTAAAGATTAGCTCCCTCTGTGATTGAGCTAACTCAAGATTGCCCCTAAGCCTTCAAGGCCTCTAGCCATGTTGTTGTCTGAGCCCAGAACTCCACTGGCAGAAGAATACTGTAAAAAGATCCAATTATTTATAGTGGTGCTTTTGACGACGGCACTGCTTATCTTTCACTCTGCAATCCTCAGGCCTTCCTTCCTGCTTTCGCGACATTGTCAGAGCTGCTAGCAGACTAATCTCTCATCTCTTCGCCTCTCTTCTGACATACCTCTAAATATCTATGATACTGGGCTTTAAAGCAATAATTTACCTGTCATGAAAGTCTGTCAAGGAGAAGTTCTATCTGACTTTTTAAGTTTAACAAGAGGAAATCAAGTGAATCAGAGGTCAAATTTAAAAGGGCTTCGTGACTATAAATCATGGAATATCATCCATCACATTCTTAGCGTCTCCTCAGCTTGTCATTATTATCTAAAGCAGTATTTTCCGGTCAAACCCTTGTCATTCCTGGTTAATGCATTTTGTCTTTGAGAACAGGGCATCAAGGCTGACACAATCCTCTCCTCTAAACCAGGGCCGAGATCTGTTCTAAGCATTTGATCAAAAACCAATTAGTGTTGGTAGATGAATTCCGTACACTGAAAATCCTCAAGTTTTTCCATGACTAGACTAAGCTACTTTTACAGATGGCACGTCTGTCCTCTGAGAAATTAACTTTGTTACAGAGACCACAATCACTGTAATGTGAGTCTGCGTCGCTACGGCAGATAGATTGCTCCCATTGTGGAATGAATGCACTTTCATGGCGTTGACCTTCTGCAGGGGCTGGCTTAAGCGGAGGCATTGACATGAACTTGGGGAAGTAATGATTTTCTCCCTCTGTTCTGTGGGTGGGTTGGCTCTTTGTCATTGCTGCATCTGCAAACTGCAAGAGCAGTAAGCTGTAATTAACAAGGAGAAGGCCCCTGTTTGCCTATTGATTTCTCCTATAGGCCGATGAAAATGCCAGAGAAACATGGGCGATGTGAGCTATGGGGCCAGACTGATTGGCTCTGTTAGCCGACTGAACAGATCGACACATCATGCAGGCTCAGGTAGCACCAGGCCAGCTCAGTTACAAGGCTAAAGTTTGTGTCTTATTGTGGAACATTAGTCTTCCTTATGTACACCAACACACATTGGGAATTTATGTTTATTTTATTTGGGACTTCTTTGTGTTTTATTGGTATGCAAATTGATTTGTGATGGATTGCACAGGGTATTATTGAAAAGACGCCAATACTGGTGACAAGCCAATTTATTTTTTTATGTTTTGTGTGAATCAGATATAACAAGAGCAGCAATGAATATAACTAGACCCTTTTCCTTATATCCAGTTCCAAGGTAGTTTATCATGCGCACCGAAGAGCTTCCTCTCATCTTATCTTGATGTTCATCACCTTTCCAGGTGAGCAGTGACCATGCGTTGCCTGGCGGCCCGGGTCAACTACAAGACCCTGATCATCATTTGCGCCCTCTTCACCCTCATCACCGTGCTGCTGTGGAACCGCTGCTCCAGCGACGCCACCCTGCACTTCCTGCCCCGCGCCCCCCCGGCCGCGCCCAGCGCCAAGGTGGGGGACCCCGGCAGCCAGCAGCAGCAGCAGCACCCGCCGCAGCCCCCCGAACCGCCGCCCGTCGTCGGTGGGATCAAGTACGAGGAGATCGACTGCTTGATCAACGATGACGCCACTATTAAAGGCCGGAGGGAGGGCGGCGACGTCTACCTGCCCTTCAGCTGGATGGAGAAATACTTTGAGGTGTACGGAAAGGTGGTGCAGTACGACGGCTACGACCGCTTTGAGTTCCAGCACAGCTACTCCAAGGTGTACGCCCAGCGGGAGCCCTACCACCCCGACGGCGTCTTCATGTCCTTCGAGGGCTACAACGTGGAGGTGCGCGACCGCGTCAAGTGCATCAGCGGAGTGGAAGGTATGACACCGATTCTGTTAAGCAAAGGAACAAAATACGGCTTAAGCCTTTGTTTGGTCGTGTTTGTGCGCGCAAGTGTGAGTCCTGACGTGCCTTAATAAGAATTGAAATGTGTGCATGTACTGTGAGAGTGCATGGGGGTACGCGTAACCATGTACTTATTTCCACACACACTCTGAAAGGCCACGGTACCTCTAGAGTGCAGCTGAGCCTGTGTGTAGTCGAGTGTCCTACATCGTCTGTGTTTGGTCCCTGTCAGTCCACCTCCATTTATCTCCCCTGTTTAAACACAGCATTCTCCCCAACGATGGCCTTGGGTTTCTCCACCACGATGAAGTGCAATGTAGCGAATGAACAAGCCATTTCTCCCCATCTAGCAGGGCTTGTCTCCCCATACCCTTTATTTCTCCCTTCCTCCTTCTGTCTCGTGTTTCCCCGCGTTTACTGGAAAAGGCCTAGCTACGACCGAGTGTGCAGGCGAGAACATCTCTTTTTATTTTCCCTTCCCCGTTTCTCTGCTGCTGTAATCCCTATTATCCTCTCTGCCTCTCCCCTTTCTCTTCTCCTTCCCACTTAAGTTTATCCTTCACCCTCTGGGTTAATTTGATCCCATGCATTCTCTCCTCTCCTTTCTCAGAATCTGAACTTGTGGAGGACAATTACAGAGAAGTGATATTTTGCAAAGCCCATTATCGAGAAGCTATTGCTATTGCATGGCTTGAATGCTTTTATTGCAAAGGAAGAACAGTAATATACTCAGAATCTGGTCTGCTACTTTTTAATTGGAGTTATAAATACATTTAGAAAGTGAATTGTGAAACATCATATATTTTTGTAAGAACAGTCATACTTTAGATAATCAATCATAAGATAACAACCATACTCATTGATTTGTATAAACTTGCATGTGCTAGGCGTACTTTATTTGTTTATTGGTCGGTCGTAGTATCCAGTAGTACATCATTTGAAATGGAGTCATTTGTAGTTCTTTGTAATTTCACTACTTTTAAACGGAACTATTAAAAACGTAGCGAGCAACCCACAATAGGTTTGAGGCCACCATCATGTTGAGACAGCGATAAACACTGACGCACAACCAACTCAAACACATTGCCTTATGTTCTTTATGAAAACGAGCTGAATGTCAGTGTTAAAGACTCGTAGGGGAAACTGGAGGTAGAAGTAAGGTCAGGACGTCCGAGGCTTTAGAAAGGCATGAGGACATTTAACATGTGACTTGTTGCCGTGGTACAGTCAAACAGGTGATAAACTGACATGTGTTGTATAAATTTAAATATCGATTGTACTATTTCGCCAATAACTGCATACATTCTACAACTTCCACAGTCAAGGAGGTGAACAATAAGTGCCCAGCATTGAAGGTGAGACAATTCGCCCACGGATGACTCACCATTTGAACGTGTTACATAATGCTGACCGTTCATGACAAACGTCTTATTCATAAGACAGATGGCAAGGAATAACTAGATATTATTACTCAGACGAGTGCTGCATTTCCATTTGTCATGGTGTTACAACATGAAGCTGTAATAACTTTTCTAGATGAGTAAAGCTCACGTCTCACTTGGAGACTTTGACAACAGCTTCTTACTAAGATACTTTCATCCTCTCTTTAATACTTAAGGTGTTCAGTTAAACAGTTCTTTTTTTTTTAGACCAGATTTTGAAAATTACTGCTCTTAAAGTTTCAGAGAAAGAAATAGTCCTATAATTCCAAAGTAAATTGATTAGACCCCTACCCTCTCCCAGTAGGTGATCAGGGTTGCGTCCTTTCCTGGCTGTTGTAGGTCTCCTCCACAGATGCATGCAGCTCCGTGTTAACAGAGCCGCGAAATGGGTCAGCCAGGACATGAGCTGAATCCATTTTGTATCTCAGCACAGAGCTGTAGGGAAGCTAGTTCTTTTCACACACCTTTCCATTTCCTTGAGACGACTCCGCACTGCATGCACGCACGCATGGACACACACACGCACGCACACACACACACACGCCCCTACGTTTTTGCCATCTCTTACACACACACACACACACACACACACACACACACACACACACACACACACGTACATTCACACCTCCAACTTAGCATCTCTTTAAAAGGATAGAAAAGTATGCCATAAATTAGGCCGTCACAGTCAGAGCAACCCGAGGGCTCCCAGAGTTTAGGATGCGTTGCTCCCTAATGCACCCCGGTATCCATGGTAAAATTCTTGAGAAGGGCCTCTGAGAGCATAATGCATTAAACATTGATCAACCCTTTCATCTCTTTGGCCCCTCGTAGCTCGCAGAGGCCCCAACACTCACAACCTACAGCTTCTCCTTCTACCATAGAACCCACAAAGCTTGGCAGCACTGGAATTGCCTAGTGTTGTTGGTATCGTTTTATGGATTAGCAATACTTTCCGACGTGATTTAGGCAGATTGTGGCATACATGCATGATAGGGCGCTTTATTTAATCCGCCCACGGCTTAATTTTTCTTGTTAAGAAATCTGTGTGAGTCAAACTGTTGTCGTCTCGTAAGTTGAAGATAATGAAGCTCAAGATTAAGTTATTGGCGGAGCCCAGTCATTAGTGCGGAAGGAAGCTAATCTTTTTCATGTAGCGAATCTTTCCCTGTCTCTATCTCTACTGGTTATCTTTATCATTCTCCACACTCGCTCTATTCCTTGTGCAAGTCACACACACACACACACACACACACACACACACACACTTGCCCTCTCCTGCTCCTTTAATGGGTAAAGGCTCTTCATCCTAAGGAGTGGGCTCCGGAAAGAGAAAGCGGCTCTGAATAGAATCTGGGCCAAACACTGTCGCCAAAGACTTAATTTAACTCCTAGAGTGGGTGGAATTTATCGGTCCCCCTCCGTCCCCCGCCACAATGCCGGGGGCTCCACTCAGAGCGCCACGCGTCCCGGGAGTAAACTCACAGTGTCCCTCCGACTGGCTCACCTCCTCCCGAAGCCTGCAGTACAAGGGCCCCGCTGGAGCGACAAACAAGGCCAGAGAGAGACATTAGAGAAAGGGGTTTCTGTGGAGTGGCTGTGTTGAAACAAGACCCACCAATGTTCAGCGAAAGACCGACTTTGATGGGCTCAAGACCTAGTTGTGAAGGTCGAGGAGGAGACGGGAGGCTTAGCAAGCATCTCTGCATGACTACGGATTAGCGCAGTTGAATGAAGAAGCCATGAGCTAATTACTATTTGGTTCACAATGGCCTTTTTGTTACAATTGTGACAATTGGTTTGAAAATGTTGCAGGTTAATGTCCAGTAAGGATGTGAATAAAAGAACCGCTGGTAAGGTTCACAGACAATGCTTTTTTAGAGGTTACTCAAATGTATTGTTGACAAGTGGGATGTCTGATTTAAGTAGCATGACAAGAAACCCACGCTCTCACTCTCCTCTCTAACCCTGAAGGAAAAGAGCTGCAGTTAATGGGCTGCTGGTGGTTAGTGCATTGTGATGTCCCTGTCACTGACTTTCAAGACAACCTGGTATCCATTAGATATGAGGCCTTGTACCAGTCTATTTCTGACTGTTGTTGGGGAAGCTAGCCTCCGGTGTTGGAAATCAATCTCGTGTTTCACCTCTTACTTACCAGAACTAGTCACCATACATTTTGGGGGTTTTAATTGGAGGCCCCTATTTAACTTTTCAGCCCCAAAATCATTTATTAGCCTGCTCTCGCTTTGTTTCTATTTTAGTCTTTTGTTTCAGTGTCTCAATGCCACACTCAAGTTCCCCTTCTCATTACTGTGGGTGCCCTTTTTGGCTTCATTACCATTTTCTTTTTTTTTTACTACATCAGATTCTATTTTTGTTCTTGCTGCTAATAGCTCAATATTTTAATACCATAAGTGGGTCCTCTTACACGCTTAGCGGTTTGACTCGTCCTCATCTTTCCCGTCCCCCATGTTCAGACTTGGCCTCACCGTCTCCCTGTGGTTCCTCCTGCTTCCAGGTGTGCCCCTGTCCACCCAGTGGGGTCCACAGGGCTACTTCTACGCCATCCAGATCGCCCAGTACGGCCTGAGCCACTACAGCAAGAACCTGACGGAGCGGCCGCCGCACGTGGAGCTCTACGACACGGCCGAGGAGAGAGACAGCCGCGCCCTCAGCGGGCCCTGGAGCGTGCCAAAAGGCTGCAGCCTGAGCCGCGTCCACGACAAGGGGCGCGCCACCTTCGTGCGCCAGTTCAGCACTCCAGGTACGGCGCGGTGTCCGGCGCTCCTCGCGGCTTGGAATACCGCCTCGTTTAGTATTATTCCCCCATCCGTGAGCATCCCTGGGGATCACCTACGCAGTCTAAAAAACACAACGTGAAAAAGGTATATAAACAACGTGTAGAGACACAAGATGGTTAGAAGGAACGTGCTGCTGGAACGCCTGCACAGACAGATATTTACAATAGAGATGTTCCATGCAGCTACTCTTTAATTAAGCCTCTACACAGAAGCCTCTGATCCTCTCTTTGTCAACTCCAAGACTTTTATTAGAACTTCCTAAAGGTGTCGCGTTTTCTATTCATTGTCCTAATTTTTCTCTTGCTGTCTGTCTTTATGTCTTCAATCAACATCTGCCTACTTATTTTCCTCTCTCTCTCTCTCTCTCTCTCTCTCTCTCTCTCTCTCTCTCTCTCTCTCTCTCTCTCATTTACCTCTCTTTCTCCAGCCGCCTATCTTCGTTTATCTCCATCACATGCTGTCTCTGTCCTTCTTCTTATCTCGGAGCAAACACTAGCTTTGAATGGCCTCTCAAGTCTTCTGACAAGTGGATCAATTGCTGCTCCCCTGATAATAGGAACCATGGTATCCGCTCCATAGCTCAAAGAGCCGTGCGGTTGCTGTATTGTACGCCTGTGAATTTTCAATCGCGTACGGGCGCCTTGTTTCTTGGCCTCTCATAGCTGCTCTGCCGGTTGATAATGCCGTAATGCAGTTTGCGGGGCTGTAGGATCGATCCCGCTCAGAATTAGCAAACCCACTGTCTACAAGGAGACGGTGGAGTAATTGCTGTCACCAGCTAAGCCATGGATGTGGCCTGGTGAGAGCGAGAGAGAGAGAGAGAGCGAGGGAGAGACAGATTAGCCGTGTGAGTCTTAAGCACCTACTGTTTATGCGCATCACTTTATTTGGTTGTGGGCCATATGCATATTCAGTTATGCGGGTGCACACACCCCTCGCTGGCTGGCGGCACATTGAACTAGCCGCGTGTGGTCTTTGCAGACCCCCCCCCCCCTCCCTGTCTACAGCCCCTCCCCTGATAAGCAGACGGAAAGTGGAGGAGATGAGATGAAGACCTTGTCTGTATTCCCTGCCCATCCCTTATTGATGCCCGAGTAATCACAGGGCCACAGTACAAATCCACTTACTCTCCGGATTGCCTTAAGTAATGGATTTATGAGTGCATTAAAGAGCCGTAGCCAACCGCCGGCTCCTGCCAGGCTGGCACACAGGATGCTCCGTCTTCCTTTTGTCTGTGTCTACTTCATGTCTGTGTTGCGTTTCAAATCCTTCCTCTCTCTTCATGCACCGCTGTTCACCTTTCCGCCATCTAACGCCTCATCCACTAAATGAAACAACAACTTAACCCAGGATAGAGAGATTGGGGGTAAGAGGGTGGCTACCTTGAGTATGCTCAACAAGTTCCTGGAGTTGGAATGCGCTGAGTTTTGGCAGCACTTGGGGTTTACTGTGGGTTTAGAAATAGAAAACACACAGTTGCTGCCGAGTGTGTCTTGAGGTGTCAGTCTATTTTTGTGTTGGTAAAACTACCCAGGGATGAGTGGTGACAGAAAAGGTACGTGCACCTGGCCCGTATGTTATTTTTTTTCCTCCTCTCTTCCCCGACACCTTCTCTCCACTCTCCCTCCCTACGGTCTGTCGCTACTCTACCTGTCTAGCCGATGTCTCATTAAGCCCGGTGTGCAGTGACACATGCGGGCCGCCGTCCCGCCGGAACCCGGCTCTCCCTCCCGGCTCCTCCACTCCTCCGCACACCACGGAGACAGCCACAGAGACACCACACGGCTGTTGATAACGGCCGAGCTATACAAAGCGCAGAGCGCCACGACATCCTTCAGCTCTGCCGAGTCGCCCTGTCGAGGCTGTCCTCCGAAGTGGACAGCCCCGCCGCTGCCAAGTGGCCACTGCTGTTGTCGAGAGTGTATCTCTTTGAAAGCGTCTGGTGGAGAAACACTACATAACTACAAAGCTGTGTCCGTTGCGTATTTGATGTGACCCCGCAATCGTGTTTTCATTCGAATTTATTTTATTATTTTTTTAAGATTAAAAAGGGTTTGTCTTTGTGTGCCCGTCTCTGACAGAGAGTTCAGAAGGGGTGTCTATGCAGCTGGGCAACTCCAAGGACTTCATCATCAGCTTTGACGTGAAGTTCAGCTCCAACGGCAGCGTGTCCGTGGTCCTGGAGACCACAGAGAAAGGGGCGCCCTTTGTCATCCACTACGTCACCAGCACACAGCTCATCGCCTTCAGGGAGCGCGAGGTCACATACGGCATCGGGCCTCGCACGTCCTGGAGCACGCTGACCCGGGACCTGGTCACCGACCTCCGCAAGGGAGTGGGCCTGTCCAACACCAAGGCTGTCAAGGCCACCAAGGTGAGTATGGGGAGGATCGGTGGTGGTGGTGGTGGGGCGGGGTTTAACAAGATGTGCTGTGTGACTTTTGTTTACGTTACTGTGTTATCCCAATCGAGGTGCTGCTTGACTTTTTCTTAGCTCTCTGTGTTATCCCATTCCTCCGTTTCCTCGTCTCAGATCATGCCACGGCGCGTAATGCGTTTGGTCCTCCAGGGCCGTGGCTCCATCGACAACATCACCATCGCCACCACGGCCCACACCGCCGCCTTCTACGCCGCCAGCGACTGGCTGCTACACAACCAGGACGAGCGGGGCGGTTGGCCAATCATGGTCACCCGCAAGCTGGGGGAGGGCTTCCGGCCGCTGGAGCCCGGCTGGTACTCGGCCATGGCCCAGGGCCAGGCCATGTCCACGCTGGTGCGGGCCTACCTCCTCACCAAGGACCAGGCTTACCTCAACGCCGCGCTGCGGGCCACCGGACCCTACAAGACGCCGGCCGAGCAGCACGGGGTCAAAGCCGTGTTCATGAACAAGTACGACTGGTACGAGGAGTACCCCACCACGCCCAGCTCCTTCGTCCTCAACGGCTTCATCTACTCCCTCATCGGCCTGTACGACCTGTCCGAGACGGCGGGGGACAAGCTGGGCCGCGAGGCCGGCCAGCTGTTCAGCCGGGGCATGGAGTCGCTCAAGGCCATGCTGCCTCTCTACGACACGGGCTCGGGGAGCATCTACGACCTACGCCACTTCATGCTGGGCACAGCCCCCAACCTGGCGCGCTGGGACTACCACACCACGCACATTAACCAGCTGCAGCTGCTGGCCTCCATGGACAACACGCCCATCTTCAGGGACGTGATCAAGCGCTGGAGGAGCTACCTGAAAGGGGGCCGCGCCAAGCACAACTAACTCTAGCTCTTCCACACAGGCCACATGAGATTCATAGCGACGGGGAAGAGGGTTGTCAATGGGGGATTGTTTGGGTGGGGGTTTGCTCTGTGAATGTGTGTGTCGAAGACGCTTGGTTTTTCTTTTTTAGGCATTAGTCGATCGAGGCGTTTGTAAACATGTTTCTGTCTGTCAGTAAAACTGCCGTCTGCGTGCATCCGGTTTCTCCGGTGTGTATGCTCGTTTTGATAGTTTGATATCGAGTTTGAGGAGAACATGCCGTGGCTGTTTCCAATCCCAGAGGTGTGGTGCTGAGTTCTAATGCAGTGGGAATCCCTTTCTGTTTTTGAGCTAGTGGTTGAAATAAGGACAAACCTGGCTTAAAGAAGTTTGTGTTTGCCAACCTTAATACTTGTTTTGCTCTTGACAGCAGTTTGAGATGCTTAGACAGAATAGTGGACTCCATTAAAGCTCCATGGCTTCATTTGATCTCCTTAAATATTTGCTCCAATTGTAATTTTTTCTTCACCCAATATTTTTGAATAGGTCACAAAATAAAGTCTGTTATGTGAATAATAAAGTATGATCTAAATAATTTGGAGAGTAGACTCAGCAAAAGGCAAAATAAGACAAATCATCCAAAGTCTATAAACATTTATAGCCTGTATTATTTTGGATGTGATCCTCCCAATTTAAGATTTGCTTGTGCACATTTTTTACTTTTGCCCTAAGAAATTTTAACAGTCCGAGTCTTCCTCGTAAGTGAACGGAATACATTTTCTCCCTCCCCAGCTAATTATTTAACGAATGAAAAATACAACTTGCTTTTCGGGTTGTGAGTCACTACTGGGGAATCTGCTTTCCCCACGTCTCCATCCACGACAAGGCTTCACTTGTGTCTTTCAAACTGTGCTTGTAGTACAAACCCCCCTGGGGTGCTGTGTACATTACTTCTCCTAAACCCCTGACCACAATCTCATTCACGGAGGTGAGCCCCTGCAGAGGCGCGTGGTCTGTGCTTTAATCTGTTCGGAGGGGTCTGTGCGGCGGGGGCTCAGGGCAGCCTGACGGTAAGGAGAGAAAGCTGTGTATCAGCTGAGTGATGAGAGGCAACAAGCAGCAATACTCCCCCCGAAAGCCTGGCCACGGCATGAGCTCCCACGATGACTCCCTACGGTCCCACCCGTCGGCGTTCCCATTGCGTAGGTTAGAGGTTGGCCAGCCACGATTGTGTCCCTGTCTGGAAAGTGTCTGCCCAGAGTCTTCCCCATGCTCGTGGCTAGAGGGCCTTAAACAACTTGGAGAAGGTTAGCAGACGAGTCATCATCTGGCCTCTTGCCGCGACGGCCTTTCATTCAAACTTCAGACAAAATCAGTGGAATTCTTCCTGGGTGAGATCAGGACTACATCCTAGGATAATGTGTCCGGGCTGTGAGTAAGAATAGGGAACTTGGAAACATTAGTAAATGTATACTTGTAAAGTATTTCTTACACTATTTTTCACCTAGAGCAGTGTAAAGCAGAAGAAAAAAGTTTTTATGGATACATTGCTGCTGTAGACCCCTCGAAATATTTGTTATCTCCATAGAAAATTTGGACAGCATTTAATCATCACTTCTCCATAATTTATGATGCTGGAGAGTGTTCGTGTTGGTGTGAGAGAGATAGAGAGAGAATGAAAGTCAGTCTGTTAATCAGGGTGGGCAGAAGAGTGGGCAGCATAGTCTCAGAACACCATGTTAACATCTTTGTATTCGTAGTGAGAACATCGCCAGTGGCATAACAAAAAAAAAAAAATCCTGAATGCTGCCCTAATTTTGGTCTACCCACGGAATCAAGCTAGCAACCTGACGACAGCCAGTAAATGTAGCCGTTGGTTTTTCCTGCCCCCAGTGTGCGTGGGCCCGGCCTGTGTAATCTATGGGCTGGCCTATTGACAGAAGAATGAGAGCTAAGAGGGTGCGAAGTCCCTTCTAATTCACACGGCTAATAGTGTGGAGAGAACACCGCAGCCTGCGTGTTGGCGTGCTCAAAACAAAGGAGTGTGTGTGTGTGCGTGTGTACGTGTGTGCGGCGAAGGGGGGGGGGGGGGGGTCTTGCATAAGTAGCCACGTAACCCAAGATTGACCAACCGTTTTAATTAGAGGATGTTTAATGGCCAAAATG
>JAVQJS010142698.1:0-12469 GCA_036024795.1 Galaxias rostratus | reverse complement strand
AGATAATGTTGATGATTGGACAGCCAATAGTTTTATCAAAAATAGTATTAATTTACTTAATAAATACTTATTATTCTATTAAAAATTGTTGAGGGATAATTATACAGTGTCAATCACTGTTAAGAAATACATTTCATAGAGCCTACCCGATAAGCTGTGAGCCATTGGCCATAGTCCAACATAGAGCCAACTAAATAACCAACAGTTCCTGTACCAACTGTCTCCTTTTTTTTAATATTAAGCATGAATTATACAGAAATAATAATTGGTACCAATGTTCCAATATTCTTGGTACAATTTAAAGCTGTTTTTAAAGTTTAAGCTGTTTAGAACACGAAGCACACACATATATATATATATATATATATATATATATATATATATTTTCATTGACAAAAACAAGACTGTTTTATATCTCCCTTAATATTCTGGCAGACTGTTGTTCGGACTTGCCTTCTCTTAAGGCTATCTTGTAGTCAGTAGGTCCAAAGCAATTCCAGATCCTTGAATCAGTAATATCAGTTATAGTGTGTTGGAAACATGTTTTAGTTTCCTAGCACCTTGAATTTGTAATATAATTTGTTTGTGTAAAATATCTTTAATGTGCTGGAACCACAGGCCCTGCAAACACCAGTCTCACCTTCCTCCTCATGGTGTTTGTCGGCTCCCTCTCATTCCCCTCTCCTTCTCACTCTCTCTCACACACAAACAAACACACACACAGTCAGACATACTTCCGAAGTCAGGAGCTCATTGTGTGGTATCATTGGGGGTTTTATTAAGGGCTCCTTCCGTCCTGCTTGTATTATTGAATTGAGCCAACAACACCTCCACCTGTGATATCTTTTTCACACATCACATACTTGGTAAAAATTAGCTCTGTAGGAAAGCTTACTATTTGCCATATTTCTTTACCCTTGTGCTGCTGGCTTTTGATTGCCTGTTCATCAGGAGCTGCATTTTGGTCTGAGGTGAAAAACATTCCCTATTCTATTCTACTTTTTTTTTTTATTCTGTCACCGGAGTGATCCATACACCATGTGAAATGTAGCAGGACCATCACAAAATGCAGACAGAAGAACTGTAATTGACTGAAGTTTTTCTCATATTTAGTTATAATACTGTATAATGTCCTGCTATGTACCATGGGTAATGATGGGGCACTGCCATAGTTGGAGAGACACTTTTTCTCCTCCACATTCCCTGTGACCTTAATGTGAGTTAATGCTTGCCTATCCTTGCTGTCCTCACACAGAAATGGTACAGTGATAGGCGGCTATTTAGCTGCTGGGTCTAGTTCTCCATTGACTGACAAGCTAACCATTTTCCTAGCCTACTATGATCGATAACTCTTATTTGCTTTGAAGTAGTTTCGGCCTTCCTAAAATTACGAGTTCTCCTTTAAAAAATTGCTTCAGCTTTTCAAACAGATTTTTTCTTAAATTACTTTTGTCAACGACAGTCATCACCTAGGCAGATAATAAGGTAAGTATGAACGCCCCATCTCAGTTAGGTTTTGCTAGTTCTGCTAAGCAACCCAAAAGATAGGTTTAAAGCAACACAAGTTCAGGCTAGTTTATCGATTGCCTCTGCACTAAATAGACCCAGGGAGGGTATGAACATCTGGATCTCTGCACAACTATGCACAACAAAGTAAGACCAAAGCCCCTTTCTGTCCTGTCTGGTCAGCATATTCTTGGCCTTTCAGTAAGCAGGGCCTAGAGACTGTAGGCTCCACCTGACAGTTACGATGTTAACAAAAGGAGTAATTCAGTCCCAGGAGTTATTGAGATTACTCTGGATTTCAGCATGTTAAAAATACCTCTCCCTGATTGGCTATAAAATTATGTTGAATACACTCTTCTTTGATTGGTTGCTTGGAGCACGTTGGATAAAGCTGTCCAGAGCTGCAAGACTCAGTCCCTCTCTCTATTTCAATTTCTCTCATTCTATTCCTATCTCATTCCATAGCTCTGCACCAAAAGGAGCAAACAGAAGTCTTAAACAGGAATACTGTGTAAGTTACCGTCCCCAGAGGATTTTTGTTTGTCCTTGGTTTTCGGGTTGGTGCGTGTTGTATGACGCGACCAGCCGGGTCTGTGTTGTGTGCTTTTGTACAGGTTTTGTGTTTATCTTTTTATATATGTGAGTGGGTGTTTCTGTGGATGTGTCGGGTAAATGTGTAATTACAGTGCACCCGGAAAGTATTAACAATGTTTCACTTTTCTACATTTTGTTATGTAACGACCTTATTAAAAAATGTATTTAATACTTTTTTCCTCTCAATACACCATTATGACAACATTAAAACTTTTTGGAGATTTTTTGCAAATGTTTAAAAAAGAAAGATTACTAAGCAATCAAATGTACTTAGGTATTCATAACCTTTGCTCAATACTTTGTTGATTCACCTTTGTCAGCAATTACAGCCCCAAGTCGATGCAGCAAGCTTGGCACACCTATCTTTGGGTAGTTTTGCCCATTCCTTTTTCCAGCACCTCTCAAGCTCTATCAGCTTGAATAGAAAATGTGGTACACAGCCATTTCAAAGTCTCTCCAGAGATGTTAATTCATATTCGAGTCTGGACTCCGGCTTGGCCACTCAAATACATTCACAGAGTTGTCCTTTAGCCACTCCTTTGATACCTTGGCCGTGTGCTTACAGTCGTTGTCCTGCTGAAAGATTAACCGTTGCCCCAGTCTGCCGTCAGGAGCACACTTGAGCAGGTTTTTTCTAGCATCTCTGTACATTGCTGCATTTATCAATCCCTCTATTCTGACTAGTCTTCCAGTTCCTACTGCCAAAAAACATCACCACAGGATGATTCTGCTACCACCATGCTTCACTGTAGAGATGGTATTAACCTGGTGATGAGCGGTACCTGGTTTCAACCCCTGGCATTCATTCCAACAAGTTCAATCTTTGTCTCATCACACCAGAGCATTTTATTTCTCATGGTCTGAGAATCCTTCAGGTCCGTTTTGGCAAATTAAAATGCAATGTGCCATTTACTAAGGAGGGGCTTCCAACTGGTCACAATACCATACAGGCATTGGTGGATTGCTGCAGAGATTGTTGGCCTTCTGGAAAGTTCTCCTCTCTCCACAGAGCAACGCTTGAGCTCAGTAGATGGCAGGCCAGCTCTAGGAAGAGTCCTGGTGGTTCCAAACTTACATGTATGGATGATAGAGACTACTGTGCTCATTTGGACCTTAAAAGCAGCAGAACGGTTTCTGTATCCGTCCCCATAATTGTACATTGAGACAATCTGGTCTCAGTGGTCTACAGACAATCATTGTTGACTAAATGATGGGATTGTGCTTTGAAATTTAAATAGCTTAAATAGGTAAAGGTAAAATTCAGTGTGTTATAGGCCTGTCTACTAATAGCCCAACTGACTGACTAGTATAACAATTTCTAAAAGACAACTGATTAAGTTTTAACGTAATAATGTTTTATACAAGTCCTTGGACAAGTGTGTAAATTGAGTGTACTTAAACTTAACATTTCAATGAAGTTAGGAGTAGTTTGCATGAAGCAAATTAAGTTGAGAATAATTATATTTGTGTTATTACTTGCTATGCATTTGCTCCTTGTTCTGGTCAATTCGAAGTTGGCCTATAGCAAACTATGTTCACAGTGAGTAAACAAATTCTTATCAAATCCCTTATTTTGAACCAAGTACCATTTGATTTCAACATTAAGCACTGAACAATCATCTTGCAACACTAAACAGTAATCTGGGCAGCCCCCGAAATAAAAATGTTTTACATTGTACATTGTAGTGCATTGTAATGCTAATGTAGAAAGCCTGTTTAAAAAAAGATTTTTTGGCCTGTCCCACCTTACTTTCTCAGCAAGAGGTGTCATTATATGTTTCAGGATCAGACCCAATTTAACTTAAACATAAAATTGCCAATAAGGCCTAAACTTGTTAATACAAACATTGTTGTAACGCAGTTTTTGGGGGATTGAAATCCATAAAGCGAGACCCATTTTAATTGTTTTATGCAGGCCTATTGTAATGTCAGTCAGTTTGGCTACTAGTGCATAAGCCTATTTCACATTGAATTTGAACTTAAGATATGCTGATTAATGGTGAATGTAAGTGATGCTCATCGAGCACATATCTGTTGCAAGATTCTTCTTGTGGGTCAATTTTAAGTAGGCATATCAAGGCAGTTAAGAATATATTAATGATCCGCAGATATGAAAAACTGTTTATATTTAAAATATTTCTGCTAATGAAGACCTATGCAATCCTTGATCGCAATTTGCCTTCTAATTTTTGCACATTTTTTAAGGCTCTCTCTGGCATACTTAGCTCCATGTATGCTGTCAAAATGACAACATGGATTGTACAATTGCCACTGCCTTATAACACTAGAGACATACCAGCTTTTCTCCTTGAAGCACTTAAACTTTAAACTTATTTTAAATTTTCTTTTTATCACTGTCGCTCTGGGACTTTTCTTTAACGTCGCTGCTGCAATTGCTAGTGTTGTGTATTTTTTGGTCCTAATCTAATACACTTACCCCATCTAGTTGCAGGAATATGAAGAGTCAATGTTCTTAGCTTGGAAGAAGTATCTTTATTCTGACATACAAGACAAACACAGAAAAGTCCTGCAGGACCCTGGCAGACCCCTGTCCCCCAAAAAATCACTCCCTTCTCTCTCTCTGTCCCCTCTTTTTATGTTTAAACTCCGTCTTGATGGCACGTCTGTTGACCTGTTGTTGAACTTACAATTAACAACCCTTCAATAAAACCTCTAGCCGGGCACAAAATTTTCTCACATTCCCAGGAAACCCATCCTGCCCCATTCCTCCCACATAGGGTCGTCTCAGGTCATCTTTCCTGCTATTTATTCTTTAAACAACCATATTTCTATTTGACACAAGGTCCAGTTCTACCACACTAGCTGCAGCGCTGGGCATAGGTAGACAGGACAAACGTGTTTTTTGTAAAATCAAGAGATTAAACAGTGAATGCTCCAAATTTGTGTTACTTACTAAACTAAATGTTTATTAATAAAAAAACTAAGTCATAATTTTTCAGTTGATCTAAGTGACAGTTTTCGTGTCGAAAAAAAGTTTAAAATGTATCGAAGTGACACTTCGGTGCAGCCAGGCGGTGCTTTCAGAAAACTCAGACATTCCAAAGTCCAACTTTGACAATTTTTCCGAGACAAAGAAGTAATGTGATATATGTATATATTGCTAGAGATACTTAAAACTAACTGCCTTTACAGTCGCATGGTCGTTTACCTAAATGAAGACTGCAATATTAAATACGTGTATGCAGAAAACTGTGAACGTGTCAAACTACTCAGTTTTGTTATGGCGCCTAGTCACCCTCCACTAGTGATGGGTCATGCGCACAAGCATCGCCTCTGAGAGCCGGCTCTTTGTAGTGAATCAGACAGTTCAATTCAATTACGACAGAGCTTTGTTATGATTGGCCAGCATGGCGACCAGCATGCGGCATTCACATGAGAATTAAGGATGGTAAACAGAGAGGGGGGCGGGGCAGACACTCCACTTGACTCCACTGTGTGCGTCTTGCATTGTGTAGTTTAACTATGAGTGACACTAGAAAGCGAAGCAGCATCTGGCTGCAGTTTAAAGATATTGGGAACAGCAAAGCAGAGTGCCTTCATTGCAAAACGAAAGTCACTATAAGAGCAGGTTCCACCACAAACCTGCATAGACATACCTGAACTGTCCATCCTACAGTTAAGTTAGAGGAGAGAGGCCAAGCCAGCTCACTATCTACTGATGCTGGTGTGTCTCATATCAAAGCAACAACTGCTGCAACGTCTACTGCCATCCCCATGCGTGCAAGTATAACCCCTCCTATTGCAACTCAAAGCAAAATAAGTAAATTTTTACCAAAACCATGACCCCAGTCAAACAGCACAATATTGATGATGAGTTGGCTAAAATGGTAGCTTCTGATTCTCAACCCTTTTTCATTGTGGAGGACAAAGGAATGAAAAACTTTGTCAAAGCCCTAAATCCCACATACACTCTACCCAGTAGAAAAACACTTTCCCAAACAATAATCCCAAAACTATATGACACAGAACATGCATTAATGCAGTGGTTTTGTCACAGAATAAATGCACAGTATAAGGCAATTCTAAGGTCTCTCATAAAAACACTGAAGGCAAAAGGGTTTTCAACACATAAACATGATTCTTTTGCAAAGTTAAAGTATAATTTAGGCTACAAAAGATCCTAAATAAAGAGCTGTTTGGGAGT
Organism: Galaxias rostratus; assembly: GCA_036024795.1. Lineage (NCBI taxonomy): Eukaryota > Metazoa > Chordata > Actinopteri > Galaxiiformes > Galaxiidae > Galaxias > Galaxias rostratus. Next base: position 6,204 of record JAVQJS010142698.1, on the reverse strand, counting down.
CGTAAGAGCCGGCTCTTCTTTGGGAGCCAAATCAAAAGATGCGGCTCTCGGAAAAGAGCCAAACTTCCCATCACTACCCTATCGTTTCCCTGCCTTTCCCCACAGTTCTCATCCAATCAATCTTGTAAAAGTCAAAGCCCTCTGCCCAACTAACTTTAAATTGATGATGATCTGGATCTTTTAGCTATTTCATTCCACACAACTGGAAGTAGGCTATCTGATATTCTCATTAATGCCGTTTGCTCTGCAAACCTAAGCAGGACAATAGATTGACCAATAATTTCTTCTTGTTTTCTTAACACACTGATTTTTCATGCATTCATAAGTATCATTTGTGGCCACGAATGCGGCATGCTTGCCACTCCCAACCTTTAAAGAAACCAAGGCTTCAGTAGACATAAAACATGAAAGGAGAGTTCATACTTTCCTCATGCCAATTGTTTGGATCGCTTATCATTCACATTACGTTCTTTACAAGCAGAAGTATTTTAAATGAAACGTTTTTCAAATCCGCTAAGTACATTGATATAGCCTTAACAATTGGTTTGCCTTGATACAATATTGTTGCAGGGTCATTTTAGGTAATAACAAGATTGGATCATACAACGTTCCCAATAATAATAATAATATTTCTATAATAAAATTCTGTTTTCTGCACTGTTACAGAGCGCTGCTTCAGCACACTCGTTCTTATAGACGGGGTCAGCGGGTCCCGCCATAAAACAAGGATCGGTTTGAATATTTCCTTATATCCTTCCCTATTATGTCAATAACTCATTACCTTGTAATTGACTTGCTAATAATACTAGTGTGGCTGAATGTTTTGGGATTCACTTTCACACATGATACTACCCGACGCCATACTAGACAATTGAATTGAATTGAATTGAATTGAATTGAATTGAATTGAATTGAATTGAATTGAATTGAATTGAATTTAGACAATCATTGGGAAAACGTTGGGCTAGTCTGGTTGCTGGATCCATGAACAGGATTCGGTGTCAGAGAGCCTTCTCTGACCTGACCTCATCAACAATAATGATTGTACCGAAGTCACAAATGATGGACTAAAGAGATTCCCTGTTTGAAAAAACTAAATTTGTACGTTGACTTGTGGCTGGAAACTGAAAAATAAATCACGAATAGGATGTGATCCACAAATTTTCGCATTTGGTAGGTTTCAAATGAAAACAACCGCTTTGAGATTTTTTTAATTATTACTTGTTTAACCTTAACATATTTGTATGAACTGTGTAATTTTTTGATAAATGTCTAAAAACATTTGTGAATTGATATTAATCTGTTTTGTGAGCAGTGTCACTTATGGATGTACAACATAATTTATATATATGGCCTTTGGCTAAGTTCTCTGATTATTCTTAAAATGTATTGCATTTCAGGCCAATAACATTTGAATGACATAGTCGTAAAATCTACGGTTTTAATTTGTTAATAGTATTTTTTATCTGGCCACAGATAGTCTTATTTTCACCTGTTATTGCATCGCAGCCAAGCCCATATGAGCCTTCAAGCTGTGCAAGGCATACACAGTGCTGACAAATGAAACATGATAGAGTAGATTATAGTATTATATATTTTGGCATTTATCTTGTAATTCGATGTAATATCACCCTTGGCAGTTATAATATAATAAAGATCCTGATGTGATCTACGTTGGCTATTGTACAGCAGGCATGGTGGACGTTTTGGTATAATCTGAAACAAGGTGGAATTATTTGAGCTACTTCTTTTCTTGTCATGCAAAATCCAATCTACTGACTGATAACATTATTACTTACAGCCATAAAGTAATGATGATCAACTATGGCTGGCAAGCTATGCTAAGGTACCTGGTAAATAATGAAGGGTAAAAAGACCCCACCTGGTAGGGGAATGTCCGGAACTAAATCTCTCCTAGTAGGAACCATTTGAGGTGGAGACTAAGTATTAGTGTTGATGTTCACTTTCCCTGCACTGTTCTGCAGTCTTTACCCGTAACCAGTAAAATGGATGAGTTTTAATAGCATTATTTAACCCTAACCCATTTCTACTATCTTACACCAAGTAGAAGTCCTTTTTCATACTAGATTGGTGAAAATTAACATAGTTTCACTGTAGATAGATCCTCAAAATGTACTACAATTAATACTTACTACTGATTTTGACTTTGACATTGCACCAATCATGTAATTCCTGCGTGCCGCAATGTCTTCCCCTTGCAGTGACAATGTGTGCAATGTTAGAAAGATTCTATCCATCCATCCATTATCAGAACCGCTTATCCTATGCAGGGTCACGGAGGGCCTGGAGCCTATCCCAGCTGACTTTGGGCGAGAGGCAGGGTACACCCTAGACAGATCGCCAGTCCATCGCAGGGCTAACACATAGACATACAATCTCTCACACACACATTCACACCTACGGACAATTTAGAGTCCCCAATTTACCTGCATGTTTTTTGGAATGTGGGAGGAAACCGGAGTACCCGGAGGAAACCCGCGCTAACACGGGGAGAACGTGGGAATCGAACCCAGGACCTTCTTATTGTGAGGCAACAGTGCTAACCACTGAGCCACCGTGGCGCCCAGAAAGATTCTAATGAATGGGAAATCTTTAGCCTATAGGACTGATCAGAGGATCAAAGCAAAGGACTGATATTTCTCCTATTGCGCTGTTCTCTTTCTGCTTGACTTTTATTCCTCCGTCAGAGCTGTTCAGAATGACATTCCTCGATTGTGCTGTGTCAGAGGGTCCTCTCTGTGCCCGAACACACACACACACACCCTCTCCCTCTCCCTCTGTGTTGGCGGTTCTCGACAGACACACACATACATACACAAACACACACAGTGCCGGTGCTGGCGGTTCTCGACCGAGAAATAACATAATACTAAATACATTGTCATTAAGTCTAGTTAATTAACAGGGGGGGGGGGGGAAGATGCATGACAGTTGATTCAGTATTTAACTTTTTTATTATTAATTACATTTAAAAAGGGGAAAGCAAAGGTCAATGTTATGATTAAAGTGTAAATTCCATTTCCTGTAAATAATTTCTACTTTATTACAACAAAGTTCTAATAATAATGATGCATGGCCTCGACAATTTATTGCAACCACATTTCACTTAAATGCACCAATGTTTACATCTCTCAGACCTGTCAATATGAATAATTTATGCAAATGATAACTAAATGATTGATTATTCTTCATTACGAGTCAATGAAGAATTAAACGACTGAATTCAACAGTTTGTGGTACAGTCTTTTATATCAAATCAAATTCCATGTCTATGTATTTGTTTGTGATATGAAGATCATTCCTATAGGGCATAGCCTTTTCGAGAGAAAATACCTGTCTCATAATGTTGTTTTCAACTTCTACTTAAACATGTTTGCAGGGTTCACTGACTTATGTTGGCATGTTTTACCAATGTCTACAGTTTTTTGAAATGGTAATTTATGAGTTGGTTGCTGCACTACAACATTGAGTAATATGTTAACAATACTAGACAACTTTTTGAATGAACAGTGTCATTAAGTTACTTTAATTAATGCTGGTCTCGAGCTGAAATTGATTAAAATGGAATTCAGTAACCTACAGCTGAAGACAAAAACCTGCGTGGGCATGACCGCTAGGTTTGGGAATAGGTTTGGGAAATGTCATACATATTTGGTGGGTAATGTGTTGCCGGGCGTAGGACAGTAGGCACTACCTTTGTTGCTACTCGCAGACAAAAATTTTGTGTCTATGCTATGCTTGTCAAACACCGCTCTAACAGTCCAAAACTCTTCACGGCTTAGCTCAACCCTAACCCTAAAGCAGCTTACATATGAAAATAAATTTGCGCTGGATTCGATGATGGTGCACATCATAGTGCCTACACCCTTGAAGCACATTAAAGATAAATGCCATTTACCTAATGATATTGTCTATTGCAAAATTATTGTTTGCATAAGTAGCATGGCCTTTGTCACTATCTGCACGTACATAAACAGCTATTATTACCTTTTATTAAACCTTAATTGAAGGAGGATCACAAAATGAGATTAAAAAAAACTGCTGGAACACCTGGTTGGTATTAGTGTAACTGGTGTTGTTCACTCCTGGATTACCTCATACCTCACAGATAGACTTTGTCATAGATTTAGAATTTGTCAGTTAGGGAGATATAGGTCCAAGGGTTCCGCTGTTTTTCAAGATGTTACTCCGGTCAGTTTTATTATTTCCCTCCTTCCTCTGGGAAAGATCCTTTGTCAAGGCGGTGTCCAGTTTCATTTCTGAGGTGATTACACCCAGCTCTACCTCTCTGCTGAAGCCTCCACTGCCTTTCTGACGAAATCCCCCACCAACTGCCTCCAGAAAATGTCAATCTACATGAGGAAGAACTTATGAACTAGATAAATGGGAGCAAAACTGAAGTCATGCCCATTGGCTTTAAGTATAAACTACCCAAACCCTATAACTGCCCTATTATGATGGATGGCTTTTCGGTTCCTCTTGTCTTTTCAAGTAAACATTCTTGTGGTAACAACTGATAAAATGTTCTCTTTTAATCACTCGACCTGCATTCTTTAACATCCGTAACACCTTGAGACACTGTCTGACACTCTAAATCCATCGCATAATTCCCGATGCAAACCTTTCCGGGATGATTACTGCAATGCTGTTCTCTCTGGAATCCCCTTCAAATGTCTCCAAATTATCCAAAGTCTGACACTTACAACATTCAAAAAGCTGCCAAAACTCATACATTTAAACAGATGTTCTTATTATGATGTCAGACATAATGTGTTTGTTGTACTATACCCTTTACTCTTGTAGTCATCATTCATATTCATTTATGTTCCCTGCCTCAATTTCCAAGTGTTTGTCCTAGGTTTATTGCATCCTATTTTATATTGCACATTATTTTATATTGTGCTGTGTTTACCTGATATTGTGTATTTAATGATGATGACATTGGATCTATCGAAAGGCACATATAAATTAAATGTATTATTATTGTTATTATTACATCCTCTTCATCTCGCTGTCTTGTTTTGTCTCTAATCCTGACCTCCTCTCTTCTGTCTTGTTCTGTTTCTACCCCTGTGTCTGTGTGCTTTGTAAATATCATCTTTTGCATTTCACAGGTCCTGTGTGTGTGTCCTTTATAGCTCACCCTAAAGGTGGATGTTTATGGATTTGCATATATGTTCAATGTGGCCTCTTGAGGTATTGTAGTAAGTTTCATGAGGATCAGACTTAGTTTGGCGATGTTAATACCATGTATTAGATAAGCCATAAAGCCAACCATTTGTCCAATTACAATCTTCTTTTAAAAGTTGATTTAGATTCTGCTCTAGAGCATATGTTTAAAATTTCATACAATTTGGTTATTCACATCACAAGATAAATATGGGGCATTTATAGCACCTCCTAAAGACAAAGGTGGAAGTAGTTTTTCTTGCATGATCGATGCAGCCATCAAGTTTTATGAAAATTTGACTGTCTCACAAAGTTATCATGCATGTAATAAGCCACACCTTCAAATTTCATTGGTTCATAGTGGTCACATGCTTTGGTTTAATAGGTCTGTCTTATACACCCTTTGCACATCATGGTCCATTCGTGCTACATGTCGAGCTTGGTGCAGATTAGACAAACAACTTAAAAGTTCTATTAATTTTAGTTATTCTCAAAAAGTTCTCAATGGTGGAAAGTCTATCTTAACAGACTTTGGGGGGCCAGAAGCTTAAGCTTAAGCTTATGGGTGAGAAAGTCCTTCGTCTGGGGTCAGGGTGAGGCTCCTGCTCTAGAAGAACTGAGACATTTATTCACATTAACTTTCACATTTTGCACAATGACATGTGTGCTGTAGTACAAGCATGTGAAAAGGCAAAATTTGATTAATTCTGTAAAATATATAAAAAAAATTCTATTAAATTTTTATTAACATTTCTACAGCTCATGGTAATTGTCACGGCACCCCGGAGCGGAACAGGCTCAAACGCAGACCGAACGCAAAGCTATAGAAAGGCTACTAAAAGAAATACTGAGACAACTCTCTCAAAGGAAATCGCTTCAATAGAAGACTTAAAGTTTTAATGGACCAAAACACAGTATACACGTCACTGCAAAAACAAACAATGAACCAACACAGGGTGGGGAGGAACTTAAATATCAGACAAAACAGGTGCAAACAATAATCATTAAGGGTCA
>JAVQJS010142695.1:0-17328 GCA_036024795.1 Galaxias rostratus | reverse complement strand
CACTAAAACAGTCTGCAGTCCCCACCTGCTTCAAACAGACTATCACTGTTCGTGTGCCCACGAAACCTGCGATCTCCTGCTGGAATGACTACCGCCCTGTTGCACTGACCTCCATCATCTTGAAGTGGTCGAAAGGCTAGTAAGGACCCACAACTGCTCCTTTCTTCCTGACACCTTGGACCCCCTACAATTCGCATACCGCCCCAATAGATCTACAGACGACGCCATCGCCCTGACAATGCACAACGCCCTCTCCCACCTGGATAAGGTAGACACTTACGTGAGGATGCTGTTTATTGACTACAGCTCAGCATTCAACACAATTGTATTGTTTTGAATTCAATTCATGCCCCCATTGACATCGACGGAGCTGAAGTGGAGAGAATCTCCTGCTTCAAGTTCCTCGGTGTGGTCATAAATGATGACCTCACCTCATCTGTCGCAGCAGTAAAAGTTGCCCAAAAACGCCTATTCTTCCTGAGAAGACTCAAGAAGTTTGGCATGTCTATCAAAACCCCTATCAACTTTTACAGGTGCATCATTGAGAGCATCCTCACAGGTTGCATTACTGCCTGGTACGGCAGCTGCTCCGCTGCTGACCGCAAGGCCCTCCAGAGGGTGGTGAAGACGGCGGATTGCATTACTGGCTGCCATCTCCCCTCTGTGCAAGGCATCTACCACACACGATGCCTTGGGAAAGCACAGAAAATCATCAAAGACTGCAGCAACCCAGGCTATGGTCTGTTCTCGCTGTTGCCATCTGGTAGACACTACCGGAGCATCCGAGCACACGATTGATACATTTAAATATAATTTTTTGTCAATAATGTTTTTCTAAAATGACTGAAGGGGTACTACAAGTTGTGGTACAATTTTTGTAGGAATTTTAGATAAGTAGTTAAATTGAGTACATTATTTTTCTATAATTGTCCACAAGGATACTAAACCAAAAATTTGACTTATTGCACTCACTGATGCTGAAGAGGAGCAGAGCTTTCATGCACAAGAACTCCTCTGGAGTGACCTGAAGCATGACAAACGCTTGGGAGAGATGCCTCATCCGTATGCAGTGCTCGTACATGCTGGAAATGTGCATTCGATGGCTAAAAAAGAGCAGTAAAAATGGTCAGAGATTGTTGGAAATTAAACTGATAAAATGAGATGGTGAAGGAGAAAGAAGCTTAACAGAATCTATCAAAAGATAATTTCATAGTAGAAGGGATGAGGCCAGAAGTCGAAGACATGTGCAATCAGGATGAAATGCAGCCATTGATTCAAATTTTTCAAGGCACCACATTTTCTGAATAATTTGACCCTGACTATATTCGTTACAGGACCTTTTTCACTATTACATATATTCTGAATAATATAAATGCTTGGGTAGTTGTATCGTGTAAATGGTTTGTGGCTATGTGAAGAAGAACAAGATGTTTTTTGTGATATGGCCAACACGTCACTTTATTTTAAAAGGTATCTAAGCATAACTGTACCTATTGTCTGTTTTTTTAAATCAACCAGACTAGCTATTTTACCATTATATCAGTAGGACTATTTAGATGTGTATGATAGCAATTCTATGTCTGCCACCTGCACCACCCTAAAATTTTTCGTTTACTCAGGTTTACAAATGTACACATGACACTTAGTTCTAGACTGAATCTCTCTGTCAAAGGAGATTCTCCATTGTAATGTTTCTTAGACAAGGACTTGGCTTAATCTTTGCCTCGGAAGCCATCCTAAATGCTTTGCGAAGCTCTTAATTAGTTGCTGCCATATGGGTGTACTCAAGTCTAGAGAGAGTACCGTCTAGGCCTAAACCCTAAAAGTATATAAAAAGACATTTACTCACAGTTGTTATTGCCTAAGTCATGGGTTGACATACGATTTTTTTTATATATTATAAATGTGTTATGTATTTTAAATGTACGTATGTATCTACACCTGAAGTGGTTATTTACACAATTTAATTAGATGTGCAATTTATAGTGCTCACATCTGGCCTGCGGATTTGTGACTGCCAGCTGCTGAATTGCAAAGAAGAATTTTCAAAGTCTCTGTGTAAGGCAACTGAATCTTGGGGAGAAAGGGTTATTGGGTTATTTCTTCGGAAGGTCAGGAATTGAAATCCAGAGCGCACATGAGAATATTTTCCCCACCTCACCCATATAAATTCTATCCTCAAAAGCAAACTGTTTTTCAGCGTCCGAGTGACGTGCGTGCGTGACGAGTGACTGAAACTGTATTTGATCGCCTGTATTTTCTTATTGGTAAAAATCCCGTCGGGATTAGGACAAATGGCTACATTTTTATCTTAAAATTTCCCCCATTAAATTGCTATCTAAATATTTCACAGTATATCCCCAAAATATGGAGGCCGCCCAAATGGGGTAAAAACTTTGAAGCCAAGACGTTTTTAAACAAAAAGAGAGGAGATGCAATTCATAAGAAGCTGTGTAAGCATGCAATATTGTCATTTTTTGTTGACGTTTGGCACAGTTGAGGATTGTCATGCAACATGTTTTTATTATGAGTGCATTTCTCATAATACTCGTAACACTGGTTACCAAGAGGTAATGAGAAAATTTAGATGACATGATTACATTTTGGATTTCACAGGTGTACTTACTCATTGAAAACTAAATCTGGCGCAAAGAAGAGCATACGCGCATTAGCATTCTTGTAGGACCTCCAACCCAAGGCAAACACCATCACCCCCATCCATGAATGTTGAATTACAGTCATCTGGTCATCAACATGGAGATTTCGAAACCCTGTAGACAGACATGAAGAAATTAAGAAGAGTTTGTGAACGTGACTGCGGGTGAATTGTCAATTACACAATATTGCAAGTGAAATTAAAATGGGCAAATTGATAACAAATGTATGAATTGCAGAATAGTGTTTTAAAAGCTGTCATTTTTTAAAAGTAATACTTCAAACAACTTGTGGCAGCAGTCATCATTTTGATTAATCATACTCCTTATAGAACACTGTCCGGACTATCCTACTTTTAGTGGTTGTAAGGGTAAGTTGTAAGTAAAGTGAAAAAAATCAGAAGGAACCACCAGTACTGTACCTGGCAAACCCTTTGCCCACTTGACCACTTTGACCAACTGCCGTTCCCCAAGCTCATTTAGGCTGGTGAGCAGTGCAGCAGCAGAGTCTGGCTGACCGTGGTCGTGTCCAGCATTGACAACCTCTGGCTCAATGGACTCCAGGATGTTGAGAAACACTAGCTGAGCATGAAAGTTTAGAGTAGACTTGGGAGAGATGCAGTGGATGGCTTTGGTGGGATCTTGGTTGTAAAAATCTTCTTCTGGCCTTTTCAACTGGTCAATTTTTTTTAATTTGCGAGCTTCAAGCAAAGATAAATAAGCAAAGAGAGACATGATGAATTGGAGAGCAAACAAATCCAAATTAAAAATGTTTTAATTCAGCTATTTTGAGGAATACTTTTCTTAGTTTAGACCCTATCCTGGCAATGCCATCGGTGAATACTTTTTAGACCATGCCTTTACATACTTAGACGGTTCCTTTAAAATAACTAGATAATAGTTGTTCATACAATATAAATACATTTTTGCAATTCCTTTCAGATTTACAAAAAATTATCAAGTGGAAGTACAAGTAAAAGTACATACAGTATTTTATAAAATACCTTAAAAATGTAAAACTACCTTTGTTAAAGTTAAGAGGGTAATTACAATCAACAACAATAATATTCCTATATAATAAGTAAGAGTCAGCCTCAAAAATCAAAGAGAAAAAAAAGCACAGCAATGGTCCTCTTTATAACACTATGTTGCCTGACAACAATGCTTGAACTAACTTCAATGTAACGAAAAACAACGTTTTACTTAACACTGTAATTGCCTTAACAAAATTACATTTTGACTTATTTGTGTAACCATAAGATATTTTAGATTTTTTTTATACATCAACTATTTTTGTATTAATTAGTATATTTCAAAGATTAAAAAAAAGAAAAAAAACTTTGGCTGACTAAGTCGTCTGCATTGGCATCTGCATCACCATTTCCCTAAAATGCAACAACATTTTCCATCCTCAGGATTAACAATGATGTAACCAATTTAGCAGTTTTGGTTGCTAAACAAGTTCTTGGACCTAGATCACCAATATGGTAAATTAATTGCATATATATTAATATATATATATATATATATGCAGTTAATTTAACATTGTCACGATCGTGTCCAGGAATTTAAGAAAGGCAACGGCAAACGCGAAAGCAGGAATTTAATTGATAACTCACAGATACACATAACCAACGTAATAATCCCGTGACCAGTGACAGAACAATTAACCCCTATATACCCAGACGAACAGGTGCAGTTAATAATCAATCACCTAGGTGTACACAATAGGCAAAAGGAGAATCCAGTCCAGGCTGCCATCTAGTGGTGAAGTCCGGCATGTTGCCAGGAGTGACAACCATATTGGTGAGCTATGAGCTATGTGAGCCATTTAAATCAAAATTACAGACAGACAGACAGACAGACAGACAGACAGACAGACAGACAGACAGAGTTTTTTCAACTGGCATGGAACAAAGCACTGTACAATGCTGCCCATTCACTTATACTGATAATGGCAGAGCTACCATGCACAACACTTGTCTCTACAGCACCTCTGGGTTCAGTGTCTTGCTCAAGGACACTTTGACACATGGACAAGAGGAGCTAGGCATCAAAACGCCAACTCTTGGATCAGTGGATGACCCACTCTACCTCCTAAGTCACAGCCACTCTTATATGACAAGTAAACCCTCCTTTCCCATCCAGTGAATCCAGATGTAGAAATTGGATGCTGCTAATCAACTGCCTGAAATAAATAGTGAAAGCAGATCGATGAATAGTAAGAGTTTTTGATTAGTAACTCGAGAAGTCGAGTCCCAAGTCCACAGTGCTCAAGTTTGCGTTAAAGTCCAAGTCATCATATGTCTCGTCAAAGTCAAGTCACAAGTCCCCGTAGATCCAAATACGAGTCCTGTCATATTATTCTGTACTGGTTCTCACAATAAATAATAAATAATAATAAATATAAGCCCACAAATAATTAAATGTGTTGCATTAATAAATTATTTAAAAAATATATATTTTCATTTTATTTACACAGGGTTCACCAACTGAGACCAGGCCTCTTTTCCAGCATTGACATGTTTAAAGACAAATCACAATTCAACATTACAGTTGAATCCAAAACAAGAACACTCTTAAACTCCATAATCCAACAGAAACAAACTGCTCAAAATATTGTAATTACAGTTCAATGCTGTTCCATTTATCCAAGGCAAAAAATTAAAGCTCATATGTCAAGTTTTGTGTTTTCACTTTGAGGCTTTCAACAGTGATATAGCACTATGGGCATGTCCTATAACTACTGGATTTGTGTTTTAATAATGAAGTAAAGTAAAAAGGCAACTTGCCCAGCAATGCCTTGTAAACAAAAAAGAGACAATGTTTTTCTCTTTTATCACTAAGAGAAGATCATCCTACTTTTTTATATTGATGAGTTCTGAAACGATCCCCAATTACAAAACACAAAGCACTGTGGTAAACTGTATCATCCATCCATCCATTATCAGGACCGCTTATCCTATGCAGGGTCACGGGGGGCTGGAGCCTATCCCAACTGACTTTGGGCGAGAGGCAGGGTACACCCTGGACAGATCGCTAGTTAATCGCAGGGCTAACACATTGACATACAACATCTCACACACACATTCACACCTTTGGACAATTTAGGAGTCACCATAAACCTACATGTTATTGCACTGTGGGAGGAAACCAAAGTACCCAGAGGAAACCCACGCTCACACAGGGAGAACATGCAAACTCCACACAGAAAGGCCCTCAGGTGGGGATTGCACCCAGGACCTTCTTACTGTGAGGCAACAGTGCTAACCACTGCACCACCGTGCCCCTTGTAAACTATACCAAGGGGATTTAAAATAGTTGAGGCTGCATTTTACAATTATCTTCCTGTTTTCAATTGAATAGCCTGAGGTTATTCTTTGCTCGCCTATTTTATGAGTTCAAAACACGCATCTTAAATTATAATTTTTCATCTAGTGTAAGTATTTATAAACTGCAACACGCTAAATTTGGGCCCCATGAAGGCAGCAAATGTTATATTCCTTATAATTATTTTATATTATTTTAATTAGCCCTTAAGAAAAAGCATTTATTTAGGGTTCGATATAACTCTGACAACTATGATTGTCCGAGTCTTTGAGACGAGCCCTACATCATTGTTATAAGTTATACAGAGAGTCGTTTCTCATTTCTCACCAATTCATTTGACGCTATAAGTTCCTTCTGTAATTTTATATTTGGCACCCGTCTGGGAGTGCTGAGTAAATGACAATGAGATAATAGCTTCCCAGGCCACATATCAACAACAGACAGATCTTTTACATTTTAAATGGGTCCCCAGCCATAATAACACCAAAGAAAGGGATTTAATGTTCTAGTCGTGAAAAGGAAAACAACATATATCCTTTATACAATGTCAAAAGTGCATTTACACCAAAAACAACTAAATTAATGGTTCTCTTACATAAAAACCATGCTTAAAATCCTGTCACTTGAGAGTATTTTTTTATTTAAAGCAGATAAGTGCTGTTATTAATGTTTGATGCCAAATATAAAGAGAAACGGTATGGTCAAGTGCCCCTTTGAAGATATTGAATCCACATTAGCATATTTAAATGTTTATGTATCAATGGAAATGTGAAATATTGAACTGTGATATTCTGTTTGTAGGCATATGTGTACTTGTGTTTTGTTCACCCACAGATGAAGTGTGTTATTTGAGTTTTGAATTTCATGGCCATATTCATTTGCCTGCATACAATTTTCTTACCGTCTGTTTTTTACCTCTCAAATTGCCAGTTAAGAAGTGTGATCTGATGCAAATAAATAAACACAGTACTTTGCTTAATTTATTGAAATAACAAATATTTTAGGATAAAAATATAAAATATTATTTAAATGTGTCAAAGGATTAATAGATAGCAAATGGTAGTATCTTTGCACTGCACATTTTAAATAGGTCAGGTTGCGCTGCCCTTTCAATCCCAACGCCCTTGACTTGATTCCATCACTAACAGAGCATACCTTACAACCAAAAGGCTCATCCAATGTATTTAACCAGATTGCAGAATCAAATTGCCACAACGACTGGCATACTACCAGACGCAAAACATACAAGATTAAGTAATGTCTCAAATCATCAGAGTGATTTGAGTTTGTTATTGTGTAACAATCATGTTCATACATGGTACACCTTTGTTGTTTCTGGACAATTACGGAACTTATGTTGATTCTAGGATAAACAAAATAATAAACGTGGTAATCTTTAGGATGCAAAACAATTCTGGAATGTTGGAAATCTTCTAAATCTAACACAAAACCCTACATTCTGTAGCTAGTTCATAGTCCTACATCTCGTTAAATGATTTTTGTCTAGACAAATTCTTTCCTTGAAATTGGCTACCTGAACTATTTAAAGTATATAAAAATGCGGTTTATGATACTATCCGTTTTAAATTTTTAATCACTTGCTTCAAGCCTTTACATGCTAGAAGTTGGCCGCTCGCTGTTGTTTGAAAATCCAAACTGTCCAAGTGGCTGGCTGAAAACTGTTTTAATAGAGAATCCTTTTTCAGCAGGCACTCTGGAAACAGGAATGATTACAGACACCATTGCTTATTTAAAACGTTTAATATAGTAGTCCGATGACTATTTTCTTTATTGCTTTTGATGTTCTCTATCAGCTAAAAGCCAGCTTTTGAAAGCTAATGGAACTTTTAGAGCATCTATATTCCCGTTGTGTTTAGATATTATTGTTTTTTCATGCGAACAAATTTTTAGGATCAGTTTGTTAATAGATATTATACAGAACCAAATGTAAACAATAGGTCTTTGAGACAGAATTTCAAAGGGGATAGAAACATTTTTGCAAGATGAAACAGACATTCCCTTAAATGGTAATAAGTATTTTATGAATGCATTATCTTTTATATATGTTTTCCTTTTCTAGGCTATGTTCTTTTCCACAGGGTAATTGAAAATGTTTATCCTTTTTGTGGAAATAGGTTGAGATTATTTATTTTGTTTTTAGGTCACCAGGCTTCCTATTCTCCCTATCTCTCACTTTGTTGCAATCTGTTGCAGCCACATCAACCTCATATTCCTTGTAAAAGCCACACTACCCACATGCACGACACATGATGTCCATGTTGACGTTGTTGTGTTTGTTGTTTCAGATTTAATCCTGACCCAATTTAAATTTGAAAAGAACACAATTGACTCACATATTTTGCTGTCATCCTCTATTGTTGATTTGATGTCATTGACGTTTCAACATGGCTTAGTTTGTGTAGAAGTCTAAATCTATTCAAATGAAGGACAGTCCACCTGTGCAGAAGAATTGTGTTCATGTAGAGTACATTCTGTAGCCCTAATGTGTATGGTATGAAAAATTGGGAATACATGCTGGATAAAAAAAATATTATTTGTTGGGATTAGAAATACGCTTGCATTACAAAAAAAAAAGATCATCTGTGTGTTTAAAATGTAAGCATTCAAGTTAATTTAATGGAAGTACACTTCTAATTGTCTTGTAAGTCACTTCAGTACTACCAATAATAGTACTTACAGTATTACAGTATTGTAATCACAATACACTTCAAATACAAGTCTACTCAATATTTTGGTATGATATCATTGTACTTAAAGTACATGCCATTATAAGGTTTAAAATATACAGATAACTGCACTATTATAAAAAAAATTATAAATCCAAATTCGCCCGTGAAAGTAGTGCATTCAAAGTGAATTTTAAATAATAGGGAGGCATGCTAGACGGATGAAGGAATAGAGAGGAACTGTAATGTGTTTCTGAGTTTACCTCCATCACACCGAAGATGTTATACCATAGTACATCAATTACATCATGTGTTTCAGATGCCCAGGAATCATGATTTTTGCTGGTGTACTTCAGTACACTTAAAGTTTGTAAAAACGTACCAATTTAGCATACTATTTACACTACAAGTATACTCAAGTAGTTATCAAGTAGTACTTAGGGATAACTTGAGTACACCTCTGTATACTTGAAGGCGACGAATAAAACACAAGGTATACTATAAAAAGTATATTTGAAGTACCACTTTTTTACCTGGGATTCCTTATCGATAGCACAAAGTTCATGACCATAGGTGAGGATTGGCACGTAGATAGACCATCGCAAGCTTCGCTTCTTACAATCATATTCATTGGGATTAATGCATGGCGATAAATATGAGAGATTTTGATCACAGCTCCAATAGTTTTTCTATGAACGCTCCACATAAAGCACCGTTGCTGTCTATTACGTAACCTAGTGTAAGTGTAGTTGAACTTTAACCCTCTGTTTTAACTATTTCTCCCTCTGTGAGTCAGTGTGGTTATTTGTTATGCAAGTCTCTAGTCAAACACCTTTGCACAAATTTCGGAAGTCCCTGTAACCATTGAGATACTGCAGCTAAATACTCCATAGAAATTATTCACATTGTAGCAATAAAAAGACTAATTGCATTGTATGGCTTGTTAGTTACTAGGGCAAACTATAATCAGCAAGCATTAATGTCATTATTATTAGGATATCCTGAAATTATTTAGCAAACATATACCTACTATGCCAATTATGATTACATTACACTAAGCCTTGAGGGGAGCTTCAATGAAGGACCAAGATTAATCTTATACCCTTGGACATACTGCCATCTAATGACTGCAAAAAAATCTTGGTTAACTGTTGTGTATACAAGCTACACAATTAATTTCCTCTAGTTAAAACTAAAGTTCCCTATCTCGGTTTCATCATGCCATTTGAAATATTGTGGGACATCCAAGAAGTGAACCAATTTATTAGAAGGGAGAGTGACATAATGAGGTTACTGTTTGCGTTCTAAACAGAGCAAAGTACCAAAGGTTTATCTAAATGGCTACACAGCTTACCTAAAACCAATCCAAAATGTACATTCTTTAATTACACCTCGATAATAATAGTGTTGTCTTGCTAATTATTATCTTAGCAATAAGAAAATGGAACTATGGAACTTTGGCTGATAAGGGGTTGTAATAATCATTTGCACAATGGTCACGTTCGCAACAAAAGGCAGTATCATCAGTAGTTTTGTCTGCATGGTTAACAGTCATGCTAGTTAACGTCCATTGAAACAGCATCGCTCTATATCAAAGTGTGATGGTAAGAGACTCAGACTTGGAGGTGCTGACTCTCATCCCGACCGCTTCACACTCAGCCATATGCTCCAGTGCATGCTGAAAGTTACAGTCTGAAGACGCCAACAGAACAACATAATCTGCAAAGTGCAGAGAGTCAATTCTGAGGTCCTTAAGCTGAAAACTCTGCCCCTCGCTCTGCCTTGAGATTCAATCCATGAAACAGAACCAGTGACAAGGGGCAGCCCAGGCAGCAATGTACCCCTCACAGTACTCCCCGAAGGAAACGGTAGTAGGCCTTCTCCGAGTCCACAAAACAAATGTAAAATGGATGGGCAAACTACCATCACCAGCATCCCCAAAACAGCCACGCAAGGGTAAAGAGTTGGTCCACTGTTCCACAACCAGGACGGAATCCGCATTGCTCCTCCTGGAAAAGAGGTTCGACAATCGGTCAGTCTTTTTTTCAGCCCCCTGGCATAAGATTTTCCAGGTAGGTTAAGAAGTGTTATAATCCAATATTTGGAGCACACCCTTTTTAAAAAAAGTAAACCACCACCCCGTTGTGGAAGAACTGACCTTGAGTCGAACAGAGATATGGCTGTTTTAAGAATAAGCAGCAGGGGAGAGGACCTGTGAGGCCCCTGGGTGGGAGGAGTGGGGTCGAATGGGTTTGCTGATATGTATTGCCTGGCTATAAGTCTTCATGAGGGGTTTGTTATTTTGCAGTTCACCTACAAGTCAATGCATGTGCCATCAAGGCTGGGTTTGGAAATAAATAGAGGAGAGAGAGAGAGCGAGAGACAAGAAGAGTTTTTTTTGCCAAGGTCCTCCAGGACTTCTTTATGTTTGTCTTGTATGTGAAAATACTAAAAAGTACTCTCCCCGTTGTCCACACAACACTGGAGAGGCATCTTGGGGAAAATCTCATCCATACTCGGTGCCTTGCCACTGAGGAGCCTCCGAACTTCCTAAGTGACCTCTGCCAGGGATGTTGCAGAGACTTCCCTCGAGTCATCGAACTCTACCTCCTCCACAGAGGACGTGTTGGTTGGGGTTCAGAAGTTCCTTAAAGTGCTCCTTCCACAACCCAATGATATCCCCAGTCTGGTTAAGCAATTCTCCTCCCCTGCTCAACAGAGCCTGGGCCCATCCCTGCTTTCCCTTTCAGATCTGTCAAGCAGTTTGTTAAAACTGCCAACTGAGGCCAACCATCTTTAATAGCCTCCCAAACTCCTAACACACCCAGATTTTTACTTCTTTGACTACCAAAGCTGCAGCCCTTCGGGCTGTCTGGGACCTGTCTGCTGCTTCAAGAGACAACTTCTGTCATTGACGTTTTTTAATTGCAAGTTGTTATGTTAGGTTATAGTGTCTTTCTTGGCTTGTTAACTGTAATGGCCTATCCACCTCATTGGGATTTTTATGCCTGCTCAAGCATGAAAAGTGGTATATTGATTTTAATTGAAACAGAAGCACAAGCACAGTATCACTAACTCACACAAAACGAAAGATAGCAATATAATTGGCCTCGCCTGGATATGTAATTGGCGCTATTGCGCGTTTTATGTAAGATTTTTTTTTTACCTATGATCTATTCTTCTGGTATTCCAAACTTGCACAAAATAATTATGATAGCGTTGATAAAAAATGCAAGTATGCTATGTCCTGTGTGTGATTCAAGACCCAGATCTACTAGACATCAACAAAGAAGCATTTTGTTCAAGCACGAGAAAGAGTGAGAGCACCCTGGTTACAGCTTGTCATTTTTACATCAATCTAGCTAACAAATTCAGAATGAAAACAATCAGCACAATGGATACAATGCTTCATAAAAAATAAAACAGACTATGCGGCAACAAGGCGAGATCAAGGCTAGAAGATTTGGAGGAGGAAAATCTATCTCTTGCTGCTATGGCAACTGATGAGTCAGAAGATGAAGGTCGAGTGTTTCATCCACAAGGTCAGTTTGGTTGAGTGGGCTCCAGCTATCTGGCTAGCGAGTCCAGCACAGTGAAGTAGTTCTCCAAAGTGTTTGACAAAAGGCGTTCGGTTTTTCATCTCTCTGCATTGATTTGTTGATTAAACACCAGCGGATGAAAGTTAACGAGCAATGAGTATAAACTCTGAAAGTGACATGCGACTTAGAAGGACATAAGCTTTCAATAGTATTTTCAATACAATTCAATAGTAAATTATATTATTTATTCAATGGTACTGGCACTGAACCCCAACCTCCACGTGACACCAAGAAGGCGTGTCAGCCAAGACAGCCCAACAGGCAGACCGGGGTGGTGGTTCCCATCTTTAGAAAAAGGGCTTCCGGAAGGCATGCTCCCATTATTGGGGTATCACACTTTTCAGCCTGCCTGGAAAAGCTTTTGCCATGGTTTTTCAAAGAAGACTCCGACCGATTGTGAAACCTAGAATCCAGGAGGATCCATGGGTATTCTAGTCGTGAAACAGTGGAGCAACTCTTTGCCCTGTCTGTTTGGGGGGCATGGGAGTTTGCCCATCCAGTCTATGGATTGGGGGAGGAGTGTGTCTGGTTTGGGGACCTCAGAATTTTTTCTTCGCTTTTTTGGTTCTATAGGCTTCTTCAGACTGTGACCTTCAGTATGCACTGTAACGCGTTGCTGAGTGTGAAGTAGTCAGGATGGGAGTCAGCGCCTCAAAGTCTGAGGCCATAGTTCTCTGCCAGAAAACAATGGAGTGCTCTCTCCGGGTTGACAATGAGTTTCTGCATCACACGAGGAAGTTAAAGTATATCAGGTTCTGGTTCACTAGATAGGGAAAAAGGGAGCGTGAGATTGACAGCCAGATTGGTGGTAAAAAGTAACTGGATTGAAAGGCAAAACTTGCGATTTACCAGTCGGTCTACGTTTCAACCCTCACCTATCATAAGTTATATAAGTCAGGTCATCAGCTTTGGGTAGTGACCAAAAGAATAAGATTGTGAGTACTAAAGTGGCAAAAATATGTTTCAACCATAGGGTGGCTGGACTCATTCTTGGGGATGGGTTGTGTGGGTAAATAGCTCAACCATCCCGACGAAACTCGGTGAAGAGCTGCTGCTCCTTCACGTAGAAAGGAGCCAGATGAGGTGGTATGGGCATCTGACTAGGAGGCCTCCTGGGCGCTTCCCTTCGGAGGTTTTTCAGGCACGCCCTGCTGGTAGGAAAACCCGGCATACGCCCAGAACATGCTGGCAAAATTATATATCTCGTCTGGCCTGGGAACGCCTTGGAATCCTCCAGGAGGATCTAGAAAAAGTTGCTTGGAACAAGGACATCTGGAATACCCTGCTGAGCCTGCTGCCACTGCTTCCCGGTAGATTATGGATGGATGGATTACTTATTCAACCTCTGAGAGGCATTCAGAATACTTTTTTAAGTATTGTTAATGTTCAATTGTAAACTGTGTTTGTCAGTGCCCCACAAGCTTTTGTGGTCTGCCTCTGAGTTTTTAAGGCACCAAATGCAATTTCAAACCATATATTTAGGACATTTAATTGTGTTTTGATTACACCAAAATTTACTACCAAATGGCAACGTCTGAAGATAGGTATCATGGCCGCATATACAATCTCACCCTTGGTAAATATAAGGCTATGGATTAAAAATCCGATCATCAAAATGGGTCATTAGTAGAAATAACTAAGGGCATGATTACATCTCCCTCCAATTTGAGCATATATGGATGATATAACAATATTGACAACAGCTGCTCAATGTACTAAAAGACTGCTAAGCAAACTTAATGGCAACCTCAAATGGGCTTGAATGAAAGTAAACCGAGGCAAACCTGGGAAGGATATCAGTTGAGGGAAAATTGTGCGACTAAATTTTCTTCATAGATGAGGATCCAATTCCAACCGTGATCAAAAAGCCTGTCAGATAATCGGACAAATTTACAATTCTATCCTTAAAGACTCGGAGCAGGTTGAGGAATTAAAAAATAGAAACGAACAGAGGCCTAGAGAACATTGAGAAATCAGAGTTGCCACGAAAACTAAATCAATGGTGCCTACAGTTTGAACAACCCCGGGTTATGTGTCCATTGACCGTGTATGATGCACCAATCACTAAAATTTAAAAGATAGTAAGAAGAATCAGCTTTTACTCCGGGGAATGGCTAGTGATGCCACGGTGGCTCAGTAGCCTGGCTTTTATTGGAAAAGGAGCTCTGGACTGCCGTTTACCGGGTTTACAGAGGAATCTAAGTGCACTAAAATGAGAATAGAAATTACGCTCAGACACCCGATATGGCGGGGTGGTGCACCGAAAACAACCTGGCCCTCAACACCAAGAAGACGAAGGAGCTTGTTGTGGACTTCAGAAAGACCATAGGAGGCACGCACACCCCTATCTGCATCGATGGGACAGAGGTTGAGCGTGTCACCAGCTTCAAGCTTCTAGGCGTCCACATCTCCAAGGACCTCTCTTGGGCCCTCAACACTTCTACCCTGGTCAAGAAGGCTCACCAGTGACTCTTCTTCCTGTTGAGAGTGAAGAAAGCCCATCTATCTCCCCAGATTCTGGTGAACTACCGCTGCACAATTGAAAGCATCACAGTTTGGAACGGCAGCTGTTCTGCCTTGGACCGGAAAACACATGGGTTATGAAAACCGTCCAACGCATCACTAGCACTCCACTCCCAGCAATTCAGACTGCTCATTACAAGCGCTGTCTGTGGAAGGCACGCAGCATCGCCAGGGCCACCTCCCATCCCAGCCACAGACTGTTTGCCCTCCTTCCCTATGGGAGGTGCTACAGGAACCTCCGTTCTAGGACCAGCAGGTTCAGGAACAGCTTTTTCCCATCAGCTGTCACCTTGCTGAACTCTGCACCATCCCCCCACCCCACATGCCCCGTACCTGTACAACCCCCCCCCCCCTCGACCTACTCCAATGACTTGACAATGACTTAACCATGCACTGTTGCACTTTGCAAATAATATACTCATGCCGATCCACTGTATATACTGTTTATACCATTTAATCCACTGTCTGTAACCGTTTATACCGATCCACTGTCTATACTGTTTATACCTCATGGCATTGCATTCATAGTTATCTATTGTATTCATATTTATTCACTTATGTACATACACTTTACTGGATTTTACTGCTTCTTTTGCACTTCTGGTTAGATGCTACCTGCATTTCGTTGTCTCAGTACGTGTACTCTGTGCAATGACAATAAAGTTGAATCTAATCTAATATAGAATAGAAAGAAAAACGGCTTCTACGTGAGCAACAGGACGGAAATGGAGTCCAAAAGATGCAGTACTAAAAGCAAAAGCGGCCCTTTAACATATGAAAGTAGTAGGATAAGTATGGACTTGGTACAAGTAAACCGAGACGGTCAAAAGCAACCCATTTGGAACAACACAAATTAGTGATAGAACAAATAAGTAAGCAAGAGTAAGCAGTAAGGAGCTAAAAATGGTCTCATAAACCGGGCAATGGAGAAACTGGGGAGTGTGTGGAGCAGAGGAAAATTACCTGGAAGGACTTGTGGCAAATGGAATCCACAAAAATTTGTTTAATTGTTAGGGCAACCTACGACATACTGCCAACACCAAAAAATCTCAGCCTATTGGTAAATCAGGATCCGACTTGCCTCCTCTGTGGCGGGATATCTAATCTCAAACACATAAAGGCTGGGTGCAAGACAAGCCTTAGTCAAAGAAGATACACCTGGTGCCACAATGAGGTACCAAAATGCATGGCAGAAGCAACAGAGTATAGACGCTCAACAATTAATGCCCTGCCAATTGGAGCAATTGGAGGGCGACATGCACTACATTCGCTTTGTCATGGATGGCTCCGGGAAAGAAGAGTTATAGAGCAGAAACAAAGCTCAAGGCAGCACCAGGGAGCATGTGATTGGAAAATGATTGCTGATGTCGGCCAACAACTGAGAGTCCCATTGGAGATTACAACAACCAATTTAAGACCAGATTTTAAATTCTGGTTAAACATACAGCTAATTGTTTATTGCATAGAAATAACAGTCCTGTGGGAAGACGCAATAGAGGAGGCTGACGAAAGAAAGAAACTCCACTATGGCAAATTAGCAGATGAGGCAGAACAGCAAGGTTGGAGAACAAAGGTGTGCCCAGTGGAAGTTGGATGCTGTGGATTTGTGGCAATATCAACAACCAAACTACTTAAGAAGTAAACTACTTTTCTTGTTTTCAGGTGGTAAGTATTCCTGCAGAGTTTGCATTGAAGTCCTAAAGGAATGTGAATTAGGAACAGGTATGGAGGTATCTCAGCTTGATAAACAATACATTTTTAAAGAAGATTTAAATATCTGCCTGTGCCAAGAGCGGATATAGAGTGGAGCGGCTAACCAACGTCATGGCTAACCAATAAGTCTTCTGGTGGTGCAGTTGGCTCAAATTAACAAAACATCCGGGATGAGGAGCGTCCACTTAAAAACCTAAAAGCAGATCTGTTCTCAACACAATTCAGTCTAAAATATTGTCTTTTGAAATACTCCCCTTGGAATATGGCATAATAGATATTAAAACATCCTATCCTGTGTAAATTGAAAATTGTGAACTGTGTCCGTTGGCACAGATGTTTTTTTATAAGAAATTGAAAAATAATTAACTATATTTGAAATTGAATTTGAAAAGAACATTAGAATAGTTTTAGAAATGCTGCTTCATTTCATGTAATTAAATTTCCAGAGGTTAAATATGATTTTGAGAATGAATTATTTCATCACCTTCATGGAAGTGTAGTTTTAGTGCGAAACAGAAGTTATTTATAATAACCTCAGTACTGTAACCTAAAAAAAATACTATCTGTCTGTCAAAATGCTTATTGTGAGTCTTGCACAATGACAACTCTCCTAATGATCAGCCATTGTTATTGCACATTTTTGTGCTCTTCTGCTGACAAAAATTCAACAGTCTAAAAGCCATTTTACACATTTTTGCAATTGTTGAAACATTAAAAAAAATTATGGTTCACATGCATATGGTTGGTGCTTATCAATCTGATTTATTTGTCCTATCAGAGAAAATATTTTAATCCCAAAATACCACTACTACATTATTCCCT
>JAVQJS010142686.1:0-12199 GCA_036024795.1 Galaxias rostratus | reverse complement strand
ATAGAGAGAGACCTAGAGAGAGAGAGAGAGAGAGAGAGAGAGAGAGAGAGAGAGAGACAGCGAGAGAGAGAAAGAGCGAGAGAGAGAGAGAGATGTGGAGACGGAGATCGTTATTTACTCTGGTATTAATAACCTAGTCTCTCCTTACAGTTTGTAAACCAATATCTGACATGTTCTCTCCTATCTCTCTCAGTCTCCATATTTCTGCTGTTTGCCACCCGACCGCATATTTTGACTCGCTAGCATGTTTACATTTAGAATACATGGTCTAACATACGTGGACAGCAGGAGTTGACTTGCGACTGTGTCAGCCAAATCTTTAAAAACAGCCACTGTAGTGTGATCAGATCCAAAAGTTATTTATATATATATACATAGGCCTACAGCTCCCGCCCCCTCATCTCTCACGCTCGCTCCTCCTCTTCAACACTCGATACAGACCTAGAGACGTGAATGATGTGTGCTCGTGTGAACATTATGTCACTCTTATTCTTACGTCGTGGGAACCCAAATTTCCGCCACTTGGCTTCATTGTTAAAAATGGCAAACCTTTCCCTGAAGACGTCATGTTGAGGTAGAAAATAACTGACAGTTGGGATGTTTAGTATGGTAAGGCCGATTAGCTTAATTTCCCTTCAAGCCACACTGCTGACCTCTAAACCATTAGCGAGTCCACAACTACATCGCAACAGCTTGAGCTACGAGCAAGCACTAAAGTATTTACAAAGCAGCCTTGATTTGTTTAATTTATTTTGCGTGATTGACAGTAGTAGGTACTACCCATAGAACAATGTGCAATGTGAGTACCATACCGGTGGCGCAGTGGTTAGCACTGTTGCCTTACAGGAAGAAGGTCCTGGGTTCGATCCCCACCTGAGGACCTTTCTGTGTGGAGTTTGCATATTCTCCTCGTGTTAGTGTGGGTTTCCTCCTGGTACTCCGGTTTCCTCCAACAGTCCAAAAACATGCAGGTTCATTGGTGACTTTAAGTTGTCCGATGTGAATGTATGTGTGAGTTGTTGTATGTCTATGTGTTAGCCCTGTGTTGGACTGGCGATCTTTCCAGCGTGTACCCTGCCGCTCGCCCGAAGTTGGCTGCGATAGGCTCCAGCCCCCCCCGTGACCCTGCATAGGATAGCGGTACTGGGTTTGAATGTTGCCCCTGACAACAGGTTGTTTACTCACGCGGCCATGTTGAGTGTCCCAACGGACCAAAACACCATTTGGAGTAATTGTACATCCGTTCTAGTCGTTCTAGTTCTATGGTGTTGTCCTGCTGTCCATTCTTATTTTTAGCCTTGGTTGCGGTCTTTTACAACTCTTAATATGGGATTGGAATCTCAGACCCCCCCCTCTTTCTCTCCCTCTCGCACACCCCTTTTCGTTACTCACCCACCCATCTACACCTTCATGCCTCCCTCATCCCAGTTCTCTCACACTGCCTCCTGCACCCGATCTCGCTCTTTCCCTCCCCCCGTTAGCCCAAGCCTCAAACAGGTGGCACCGCTGTCTAAAGATAGCTCCTCCCATGTCCCAACCCCTTTGCTATTTTCCTGACCCCCGTAACCACCAAACCCATCCACCACAGAGTCCCCCTTTACAAGCCGTTGCCCACTTTCCCCTCCTACTCTTTGGGCAGTTGTATTGAGGTGCTGGGGCTCTATGGCATTGCCCTTCTAACCAGTGTCTTCACACCGTCCGGGCCCCGCCCCCCGAAACCTACTCCACGTGACCTTTCCTTAAATAGGAGCTCTTGGCGGTCCGACCTGCTCTTCTCTGGACGGTGGGGAAACCAAACGGATCTTGTTCCTAATCCTCCTCCCGTTTACCAACTGCAATTAGGAACAACGCTCAATTTTTCTTTTCCTTTTCCCCTTACCTTAAGCCAACAGTTCGACCTGTTGAGGCTGTGATTCGGGAAGAAAACAAAAAGATAAATTGGGTGTCCGTTACCAGCAGGCAACCATGAAGTGGGGCTGGGTAGTCGCGGGGGTCCTCCTCTCACTGGGGACCCTGGTCTGGGCCGAGGCGGGCCTGGAGATCCCCGAGTACGACGGCACAGACCGCGTGCACGATCTCAACGCCAAGAACTACAAGTCTCTGATGAAGCAGTACGACGTCATGGTGATCTACTACCACAAGGCTGTGGAGAAAACCCGACAGGCCAAGAAGCAGTTTGAGATTGAGGAGCTGGCCCTGGAGGTGGGTCACTCGCTCAGACCCCTGGGTGCATGTCTGAAGGAGGAGGGAGAGGGGTGGTTTAAGGTGTGGGGAAAGTCCTGAAGGGTCCAGAATGGGGGAGACCCATGACATTTTCAGAGGAGATAAGAGCGGGAACCCTTTTGAAAGGGAGGGATGATAAAGCATAGCATGAGCCAGATCCCAGGATTTAAGGAGTTTGCAGGGATGGGTGAGGCAGGATGACTGTGGAAGGAGTTTCCTGAGATGGAGCTTGGAGACAGAGGAATGACAGGAGTGAATGGATGGATGGAAAGGGCAGAAAAGTAATGGATTTGAAAAAAAGGATCTGTTTTTGAGCACGTCCCTCAAAAGTGTGGTGGAAATATTGGTTTGGTCAGGGATACTTTCATCTAATCGGGTCTATCCAGGGTTGGACTTGGCTGTGGGGCAATGTTTTTGGCAATCTTTTCAGGGATTACGGTTCTGCAATTGGATGTTATATGTGTATGTATGGTACAAGCAAATTAAAGTATAAATTAAATTATAAGATGCATTTGTGTGTATGTTTGCGCGTGTGCATGTGTGTCTGTGTACAGATTTTTTACTTGTTTACTCCCAGAATGTAGAGTCAAGAACTATTAACTCCCCTTCAATTGAGATGACAGACATTTACATTTGTCAAAACAAACAATGTAGATACTAGCATAGCACAGCACATGATGGCAGCACTCATTCTTTCCAATCAGAAAGGAAATATTAGCTGCAACATCAAGGAGACATTAAAACGTAGCACACCAAAATCTTTGGCAAAGGTGTTGATTGGCAGAATTATTTTTTCAGTAAACAGTAAACCTATATAATGAATAACCAGTTAAAACTACCTCCAGCTTGCCAGTCAGCACATCAGTCAGCTAACCAGACCAGTGGTCAGTCCAACCCAGCCATCTTCACAAGTCACCCCACCACCAGAATAACGCTACATTTGCTAAAATAGCCTCATAGACAAACGGTCACTCTTTAAACAACCACTCACAGAGCTGGTCACCCTACTAGCTAAACAACCTCACAGACAGTCAGTCATCTTCCTAGCCAACCCATCACCAATATAGCTAACCCGCTTGCCAAACAGCCTTATACGTAGTCAGTCAATCTTCAAGCTAACCAGTCACTGAGCAATAGAACTGACACTGTCAGAATCTGTCACAGAATGGGACTGCCCGTTTACAGGGGGGCACACTGCTGTAAGTCACCTCTGTAAATAGCCTGGGACAGGCCTCTACGTGCTTTAGCGAAGAGAGTACAGAGCTATATTTCACTGTATAGTCGATGCTGGTCTCACCCTCCTCTCTTCCCTTCCACTTAGCTCCATGCTAGAAACGTTTATTGAAGCCTGGTCGGAAGATTAAATCATAATTGAAAGTGTTTTCCTTCAGGACCTATCGATTGGCTGCAGACCTATATAGAACCCAAACACAGGAAGAGTTGCAGTGATAATGACAGTGGCAGGCTCCCTATTTCCTGTTGTATGGTTTCACTTCCTGCAGGTCTGCAATTGGAGGCTGGCTATCAGGTGGTTGAAAAGGGAACTATGAGTAGCTGTTTATTATCACCCTTGAATTAGGAGTTACAGTTATTGATGGCAGACACAATCAAATGTAACTGCATTTATTTTGCTGCAGAAAAGTTCAAGTTCAACTCCTGAAAACTTGACATTACATCGTACCCTTGGTCTGTGAGTGATGTTAGCGGTCTGATCGCTAGCACAAGATATACCGTGTAATCAAATGTTCCGTTTCATGGTTTAACTCGGGAGCAACTGCCGCCTGACTTATGTTCTATCTATAAATAGATCCTGTATGAATGAGATTGATTGAAATGCGTGTTCTCTGAAAGGTGCCATTACAGCAAATTGTCTAGATGGGTTGGCAGATGGATGTTACACTGCAGGTTGATGTAGCAGTGATGTGCTTGGTTCTGTATGCGTTTGCAAAAGCGATAACATTCTGCACGGACACATTTGTTCGAACTCTGCTTAATTGGCAAATGCTAACATGAAGATAGAAGACAGACGGAAAAAAGAGAGGAATAAACTGTGGACAAATCAGAGAATCTAGACAGTTAAGACAGCTTGGCTCCACGTGTCAAGAGAAAATCTGAACCCTCTTATTCATCCCACCATTGAGACCGACCCTGCAACACACGCACACGCACACGCACACACACACACACACACACACACACACACACACTGATTACCTCAGCATCTTCTGATCTGCGAGGTCATATGTTGGTGAGAGTTACTCACACATGCAGAATATGTTTGTTATGTAACCTTTGACCCCTGATGCCTAACCTTTAACTCATTCTGAAACTAAAAGAGCAGATAGCTCTAGCTGTAATGGCAGTATGGGTCTATTCATCTACTGGTTTTAGTCAAATTTGAGACCTTAATTTATGAAACCATACCAATAAACTGTAAATAAAATCAATTATGAAACATACCTGCAGACATTAACCAGATAATAAATTAAGATAATCTAACAGCAACCTATATGTATTTGCCATGCAAATGAACCTGCTCACATGTTACGCTAAAGACGCAGCTTATGTGCTTGCCACTCAAATCTAACTGCTGACGGGTACAACAAACGTAACCTTTTAGCAACTCAAACAAGCCAGCTAGCCGTACAAGCTGACAATCCAAGCTAATTAACCAGTTGACGTGGAAACATGGCTGACATAAGACTAACACACAATGGACTATCAATTGGGCAGAAAGATAAACCCTGCTGCAAGTCATGTCATTTATTTTGAGTAAAGGATTTGTTAAGTTATGTTTTAGGACACTGAACAAGAGCAAGACCCAACTACATTGATATTGGTCTGGTTTTCTGAATGGAAATGAACTCAATATATGACTCATTGAACATTGTTATGTTAATATATACTTATATTGAGTTTCTAGAACATCATGAAAATGTAACTACAACTGTGAGACCTGATTAAAGAGTCACCAAGATATTCAATACCTCTATGGGAGCTGAAAGTAATTACCTATTGATTGGAGTTTGCGTTTGAGCTTGTTTGCCATGCCTCACCTAGCCCTTATTTCCCCCTAGAATCTATTCCAAAGGAGTAGGAAAGTGCCGCCTAACAACAGTAGGCCATCTCCCTAGCAACGTGGCTCTTCTGCACTGTGGGACATCTCCATGGATGTGAAACAGGGTTGTAGTCGATGTCAAAGACAGCCACCTCGCTTTCACCCGTATACCTAGGAGGCCGATGAGTCCCTCCGGTGTGGACTCAGCAGTTACATGGCGATGTGGGTATCGATGGCAACGTCTCTCGGACGTCTCTGCTGGCCCACAGCCCCTGTATCTCATTCTGCCTGGCGGTATGTGATCTCTGACCTTTGACCTTTGGCTTACAGTACATTCCTAGAGACATAAATCAGTGGGCTCCACAGAGATAGTGTTTCAGGGTTCGCCTTTCTCGTCCCTACACACCACAAACGCACCCCACCGGAAAAATGTCCATGCATTTTGACTTCCAATCTTACTTTATGATTTGGAATACTTATTAGTGTGGTGAATAAATATATAGTATATACCTTTATTTACAGTACCCCAAAATTGCCTCAATTTAGGAACATTTGCTTTGAATACCAAGATTGTATTTTGCTTTATTGATAGCTGTCATCTCTAATGAATGCATGTCTGACAAATTTAAGTAGTGAGGAAAAAAAAGACATATCTTCCTGGCAAGTGCATGAGTTTGTGATTTGATTTTTTCTCACATGAAGTCAGACATAATTACCGATGCATGCTCCTTGACTGGATGAGGCCCTTAAAGAAGCCATTAGAGGGATCCATTCATAATGCATGGTGAACATTATGAGGTCATAGCCATAGTCAACCATTCCTGCCTATCTCAACGAACATTGAAAAGGTCAAGCCGTTGTCGTGACAACCCAGACACTTCTGCCTCATTAGTTAATTTTTCTTTGTATTATAGCCAGTTAGGCAGAAAAAAAAAAACCTTACACACACCATTTGGATTTTGTGGCCACAAAACGGAGGCAAAAATAAATGGCTATTCAAATTGTTTCGAAACTGAATTGAATAAATTTTAGGATTATGGTAGATTACTTCTATAAGTGCTATTATCTAGCTATGGTATCTGTGGTTTTAGATGGATCAAAAAGTTGGAAGGATTTAAATGGTTCTTTGAATTTTCTGCTTCCTGTAGCAACATTCCACTCGTTCCCAATTCATACGCACTGTAGAAAATATGTGATGATGCGAAGATTTAATGACAGGCTCACTGCTGCCCACACAGAAATACAAAAGAGTATCATGAGTAACAAGTTCCAGATTTCAAACTTTCTGCATTTGCAATTTAGGGTTTAAGGCGGTCTTTCGCCTCTATGCATTGATTACTTGGCTCTATTGTAAAAAGGCTGAGATATAATATAGATATAAAACCATGAATGGGTGACGCGTATCTCTTTTCACTCTTAGTTATCCACTTTGAACTTAGCTTTGAGGACTATTTACCCTTGACAACACACCCAACAACATACAAAAACCACATGGTAAAAAAAACCAAGTTGATTAATCCTTGGAGTACAGACGTTGATTGTGTCATTTTCAACCACGTCCGCTGAGTAACTACTGATGGCCGTGCATTTGCCAGATCGCCAGGTTGTAATTTCACCTCACAGATACTGACCCTGTCCGACACAGTCATCATCATCCGTCGTCCTGAGAGTATCCGCACTTGGGGATCTGATTACCTCTAATTAGCATGAGCCTATAAGGCCCCGTTCCAATTATGTTAGAATAGCACAATTTACCTAATCTCTCATGATAAAAGAGAGGTAGTTGCTCTAGTAATTGGGTCTGCCAAAAAGCCCAATCCGAATGGTTTGAGGAACAGTTTATTAGATCTCTGAGCTTGCATAAGCTGCTTGTTTTGAAATGGCAATTTTCTCATATTTTCATATTTTTCTTATCCTTGTTCCCTTCAGAACCTATAATGACAAAGCCTATTGTTACCGCTATCAAGCTGCTGTTAATACGTCAGGGTATGCCCTTTATAATTAACCAATTAAACTAATATGTCAATGACTTATCTAAGATATTTTAACTGAAGTCACACATTTTTTCATCACGGAATGCCTTTTATAATAAACTGCTGGATACAAAGATTCTTCCTTCACATAGCCATCCCCACCCTAATATCGTTTATGGTCAAACCCATCAAGCTCGTCCATGGCCCGGCCTATTCGAAGGACTACCCCCTCTGAGAACAAATCTGTCCGTTATGGCATTTGTAAAGCGTCCAAAAATGAGAGGGGTTAAGTTTAGCAATGGCGTTCTGAACCTAATGCGCTGCTGACAGTCTTGTCAGTTTAGAACTGCGTTGCTGTCTGCCAGGAAGGTGGCATTGGCAGGCCAGTCTATTCACCAGAGAGTTTGTTAGAATTTAAAAGACACACGCACCTGTTGCTTTAGTTAAACGAATGCTATTTCTTGAGCGGTTTACGTTATTTGTTTTCCACAATCGGAGCGTTGTGACAACGATGCACTGTTGTGGTCGTTGTGACTTTGTGTGAATTAAACAGAGTACGCCAACAAGCGAAGTTATTCGTCTCTAAGATTGTGTATCCTGAGATAAGATTTGTGCCTCATCAATCAGTAGGATGACTGTGCAATTGCGTGGCGACCGTGTAACGTATATGATGTTAGGACACGTGAGATGAAGTCAATTTTTGCATCATCAGGAGAAAGTAGAAGGCGTCGGCAGCGTGAACATGATCAAGTGGCATCTTCATTTCGTATCATAATGTTCTCTTTAGTATTGCACACAGAAAATAAATCTGGCAGCTGAATTCTTTCCCAAGACATTTGGGAACCGAACCTTTTTCCAAAGGGAGACAAAGCAAAAAAAAAAAAGATTATTGTAGTGTGCAATTTATCCTTGTGGATTTCATGACAGCCCCCGCCTTAGATTCTGATTAAACATGATAATTCAGACTCCATTTCAACATTTGTTTTACATTGCACCCTACACACTTTATTTGCCGTTATGATACAACAAACGACAAGCCAATTTCCTGTTCAGTCTTAATGAAACTACAACCAAAATAAAAAACCTCTTTCAAAATACTTTCAGACACCTTAGAAACTTGAATAGCACTTGACTGTATTAATCTTTATATGCATACAAAAAAATATTATTTAAAAAATATATAGTTTTGCATCGCTCATATTTTGCAATGTTGGCGAAGTTGGCTGCACTGCAATGGCTGCAATGGGAGTACTTGTCAACATGTACTGATGGCAGGCCAAAATAGCCCCCATAGTGCGTGGCTGGGTCCCCACACAGTCTAGGGGTTTGGGGGGGATGGGGTGGGGGGGACTATATTTACCTCAGCCCCACCAACCATTAACCCCGACCCTGAAATTCATCCTCTCTTCACTCTATCTGTTCATCTACTCTTCTATTCAGTGTGTCCCACTATTCTATTATGTCAATTGAAAATGACATACTTTCTGTGCAAGAAAGGTACTCAGCTTTAACTTTTGCTGACTGACTAAAAGTGAGTGTTTGAAATGAGGTTTCCCCCCTGTGGTTTGAAGCGGGTAGTACAGGGGACGGTGGCGTCTACGGGTTTCTTGATCATGCCTCCAAAGTAGCCGATTTGTAATGTTCTCTCTTACAGGTCTTTTTTTACTATCATGAGCAAGTCTTCTTTACATTTGTCATTAATTTCTAAATGACCAGTTTGGCCACACTGCATGGTCAACAGAATCACATGAATGACGGAAATCTGATTGTTCCCCAGTTTCAGTGGAACTCACAAACAGCTCATGTTAAACCAGACCGCCTACAGGACCAGATCACAGCTTTAAGCCTTTTAATATATCTGCATTCTGGGGAAAGAGGTTTTATATGGTTGTCCCCACTTCTCTGAGACAAGTTTTGACCTAAGGATACATTCACCTCTGTCACTGTGGTTTAGCCATAGGTAGCAGCAGCGTGTCACTCTCCACAACCTTTCTCATTGTGTTCCTCGGGGTTCACAAGGAAAACGATGCCCTGAGTTGTCCTGTAAAGCTTATGTTTTTTTTTGTTTGCTATTTTATTTAATGGATGTCATGTCCCTATGCGTTCTCTCTCTCTCTCCTTCTTTCTCTTTCTCTCTTGTCGTTTGCTCTCTGTCATTCTCTCTCCCTCTCCCTATCTCTCTCTCTCTCCCTATCTCTCTCTCCCTATCTCTCTCTCTCTCTCTCTCTCTCTCTCTCTCTCTCACACTCTCTCTCTCTCTCTCTGGCTCTCTCTCTCTCTGGCTCTCTTCATTTCCCTTGCTGGCTTTTTCTCAGATCTGTGTTCACATCACTAATTCATGCGGGGAAAATGTCGGAGACAGGCAGGGGAGCAAAGTGCTTCATGAAAATTTTAAAAATGGTAGGACGTTTCTTGTAAAAAAACAAAGATTGACAAGGTAGTTTTCATGCGCATGGGTGTCCAATTGCTGTGGAAACCAAATATAGTTTCCAGCGTTTTTATATTGCAGTCTAACACCCAGAGAGATTGGATTAAGTTTCTAACCACTGTTATAGTTTGCTAGACTAATGCGTCATACATTGTCAGAATGCCTAAAGCAAAGCATCCTTTGTGATTTGTCTGTGTTAGCTGGCTACTGTATCATTCTCCACTCAGTGTAATTTTTAAGGGGAGTCCGTTTCATATATATTTTGCTTCCTATTTCAACCCCTGGCAAACCTTGCTGATAAAACCAAGGCAATTAAGATCTTTTTTTAATTTAAAACTTTTTTTCCCTTCCACTGCTGCATATTAATCTTTGATGGCCTCACAGGCACTGTATTACATAACGCGTTGGTCTAGAATCTGTGGTTATGCTGTAGCTTCTTTGACTAATTGTACGGTTAAGCTTGAAGGGGAGGTTGTGTTAGGTCTCGGTTGTTGCAGTGCTGGAGCACCCAGGAGGACGGGGTTCTTCCACTGTGACGCACACCATGTACCTTTCAAAAGCTACCCACAGGCTGTGGATTGCCACTTTATTCCCCAAAACAACAAGACAGCCAGGGTGGCTTACAATGTGGGGCATATTCCGCTTCAACTGACAGACTGTGTCATGCTCTACGACCATTTTCATAGATACTTTTACATAAAATGTGAACATTTACATTTATATCTACATACATATATTTTGTTCATTTAACAGACTTTGTTTTAATCCACAGTGATTCACAATGAGATTACAGGGGCCATCCCCTTAGGGTCATGTGAGGGTCAAGTGCCTTGCTCAAGGGCACACTAGTTGTGGTGTTCCCAGATGGGATCGGACCTCAACTTTTGGTCAACAGATAGCAGTCATACCAAACCAACACGTAGCAGTTATGTGTCTTTAAGGGCCTAAAAGTTAGATTATAACGTGAGTGTGGGGCTCAAATTAAGCGTGTTACAGTTTGAAACTAATAGTGAATTTCCCTAGATGAAAAGTTATCTTGTAAGACACATACTGAGCTTGAACTCACAAAGAAGATGAGGATCAGACGTGGAGCTCAGTATGGAATAAGACCAATCATTTTACTCCAAAACGGAAAAAGAATTGTCAGTTCTATGCTTGTCAGTCATGGATTATAGTGACATTGTGTATAATCCATTCAGCCTCAACAATTTTACAGTCAGCTGATGCTGTTTACTACAGTGTTTTACATCTTGTAACATGGGATTGGTTTTAGAGCTCATAATTTTACTCTGTATACAAACATAGGATGGTCATCCTTTAGTGACAGGGCAGAAAAAACATTTGAGATCAGAGCAGTTTGTTTTTGTTCAACTACTAAAACTCGTTTTGGAGGATTTGGGAGTTGAAGGGTGTTCTTTTGTTGGTTGAAACTTAAATATTGTACTGTATGCAAATGTGGTGTTAGATTTCTTTTTTTGTTGTTTTTTTGTAATTTATATATTCTGCCTTTAAACAGGGCACCTGGTCTCGGTCGGTTAACTCTGCATGAATAAAAAAAATAATAATTAAAAAACGACCACAGGCAGCCATTATATTACAATATCTATTGTAAGGACTACAGGAGCAATCTCATATTATGTTCCCCAGTTTACAAAGGGATGAAGTTAGTCTTTGATAATGCTTATAAATATATTGAAGAATCTCATTGCTGAATCGTATTTTGTGAGCTACATATACCATTGAACCGCTTACGTGCAGGTTAAACATCTTTGAAGCTTTGTTCTTTGTAAATATAACACTCGCCCACTACTGCCTATTCCACCAGAGCCCTCATCGTTGCACAAAAATACACACGCAACTCACACGCCATCCTTACTTCCCCCAGACCATCATCGTTACTCAATTTAGACCAAACACCCTTTTAGCAACCTTATCCTGAATTAAACTAATTACAATAAAGATTATCATCAGTTAAATTGCTACTCTACATTACTGGGTCACAGAGAACAATCATTTCAAGCAGCAATTTCATTGATGATTAATGTTTGGAAGTGTCTAAAAACGCGTTTCCCTCCAAGCCTGTTACACAAGGAACAGAGCTGTGCTGCCTACTCAACCCATAAAGGAAATTCAGAAAACAGCTACTTTAAACAAAACACACCAGACTTTTTCAACCAAACAGAACATAGGGGAAACAAAGATAGAAACGGCAGTGACAATGTGCGACCACCCCTTTGTACATTCTCCTGACTAAACAGGCATTGTAGGTTACCAAACTCCACAGCTTTTTTGTTGTTGTTGTAGATGTCTGCCCCATTCACTTCAGATTGTGATTGACCCATGTGTTTCTGATGAAAACATCGTCATCTACCTTGCCCAATCTTTGGAGCATCAGGTGTTGGCTTGTTTACCCTACCTTGCAGTGTCCCCCTAAACCTACCTAACCATCAGACAGTGTCCCCCTAACCCTACCTGACCATCAGACAGTGTCCCCCTAAACCTACCTAACCATCGGAC
>JAVQJS010142674.1:0-16365 GCA_036024795.1 Galaxias rostratus | reverse complement strand
GGGACCGGCGTGGACTTCCCCTCGCCCTCGGCTCGGGGGGGGGGGGGGGGGGGGGGGCGGGCGGCGGTAATAATCTTTTATAGCCTAGTGCTCTCCAGAGGGCAATCAAAGCTAGAGGCCCTTCACTTTAGGATGCTAGCTGCTCCGGAATGCCCTGGCCATTTAGCATCTAGTTGTCATCCAACACAGGCGATTTTCTCATTACAGTGTTGTTGCGGAGTGGATGGGGAAATGTTTAGCTGATTACTGATGATGTTGTGTGGACTACGCCACCGTAATGGCCTTTTCAAACAAGTTTGAATTTTTAATTGGTGGCGGGGTTCATTGCCCGATCCCGAAATGGACTCATTGAAAAGCATCTGGTCGATTTAATTCGGCAGAAAGGCGCCGATTCCATGCCGCTGATTGGAGTAGCAAACCAGCCACGATGGGATTCTCACAAGGTGGATAGGGCCGTCGTGTGTGGGGGAGTCCGAAACCACACCCCTCTCTCCCTCTAAATGTACCCTACTCTGCTCTAGACGAACGCTATCTGGCTCCAGAGAGGTCTTCAGGCGTAGCCCGCTTAGAGAGCCCCGTCTTGGGTGTGTCCGGAGAGGCTTGCCTCGAGTTCTGGTACCAGGCCCCTCTGGTACCTAACGGGTCAGAGTTGAAAGTCCTCCTGAATGGTATCAATGGTCAATCTGAGGTCTGGACCTTACCAGTGCTGGATGGAGAGGTCTGGAGACTTGCATCCATTCCTCTGAGCTCCGTTGACCAAAGACAAGTATGTAGCCTGCGTCTCTAATTGTTGAGCCCAATATACATTTGAGCCATAATGGAGTGCAGACCATCATAATAATAAAACTGTCTGCGATGTATTTCTAGGTTGTATTTGAGGCCGAACAGAGACTTCAAGAAGACCAGCAGGTTGCCTTTGGCCGGGTGACAGTCAGCAGAGGACAGTGTGGTAGGTGTTCATTCCCAAACAACACCCACAGCACTCCTGCCAAAGTAACTCAAATCAACACTGCTGTGTCTCTCTCACTCTCTTCAGCGACAGCTTCTGTTTTCTTTGGTATCAATCGATGTGCTGTCCCACAGGGAGAGCGTGTGACTCCGACAGGGAGTTCTGGACTGACAAGTCCACTCGCTGTCAGTGTTCGGCCGGTGCACTTTCCTGCGACTCCTCTTCCTCCTCCTCCTCTTCTTCCTCCTGCCCTGAGGGCCAGACGTGCGATGCACAGAGCCGCGTCCCCGGCCCGGCCCGAGGAACCTGTACCGTGGACAGCAAGCCGCGCTGCAGCACGTTTGACGGGGCCGTCTTCGAAGTGGTGGTCCCCTGTACCTACCTCCTGGCCGGGACGTGCTGGCCTGAGGAGGCCCTGCCCGCGTTCAAAGTGGAGGTGGTGAACAAGCCCGGAGCTAACTCGTCGGTGTCTCCCGTCGTCCGGGTCGACGTGCAGCTGGACAACCTCCGGTTGACCCTGCACCACGGAGAGACGGGCCGGGTCATGGTGAGCCCGGTGACCACGGATAGTGTCTGCTTAATTCAAGTTTTCAAGAACTCGTACAACAATAACTGCTGTTTGCTATTCAATCTTTTTTGTGCTGATGCAGCGTTCTTACATAATTCAGTGATTACGTTGTTCTAAAATGGCTGTGTCTGCACTTTTGCCAGCATACGCACTGCATCTTATCTGTTTTTGAAAGCTATCATGAAAACTACATGGGCCGTCACCCTAAGTAAACACAGAACAATCTCCAGCACCCCTAACGAAGGCCTCTTATCTAGGTGAACGGTGTCTGGAAGACGCTCCCACTCAATCTGGACGACAAAAACGTCAAAGTCCGCGGCAACCGCGTCGCCGTGGTGATGAAGACGAGGCACGGCCTGTTCGTGTCCTACCACCTGAGCGGCGCGGTGCGGGTCACGGTGCCGGACTCCTATTCGGGGAAGGTGTGCGGCATGTGTGGAAACTTCAACCACTTGAAGAGCGACGACTACCGCGCCCCGGCGAGCCCCGAGAGCCCTGCGGAGGACCTGGCGTCGTGCGAGGCCACCCTGGTCCCCCGCGTGTGCAACCCGCTGGTGGAGGTGCAGTACGCCAGCGAGGCCCACTGCGGAGGCCTCCTCTCGGGCACGGGGCCCTTCGCCGGCTGCCACCCCCTCCTGGAGGCGGAGAGCTTCTTCCGGGGCTGCGTGGCGGAGATGTGCGCGGCCAGCGGCGACCCGGCCGCCCTCTGCGAGGCGCTGGAGTCCTACGCGTCCGCCTGCCGCGACGCCGGGGTCACGCTGCCCGCCTGGAGGAACTCCACCGTCTGCCGTGAGTCGCTCCGGAGGAGCCGGGGGAATCGATCATTTCGGTCACGCTTCGCACAAACCGCGATACGATAAGGATACTTGCTATGCTTAGAACGCAGCCACCAACAACAACAACAACAGCCGCAGTGCTATAAGCACAGCCAGGGTTTGGCTCATGTCTTTCCTCCTCTCCGTCTCTCCCCTCAGCTCTGGTATGCGGGCCGAACAGCCACTACAACCCGTGTGCAGAGGGATGCCCCGAGGCGTGCTCCAGCCAGGACGCGTTGGGGGCCTGCGGCAGCTGCACGGAACGCTGCGAGTGTGACCCGGGCTTCAAGCTGAGCGGGGGGAGCTGCGTCCAAGCGGAGGACTGCGGCTGCTGGAGGAACGGAGAGCACCACAAGGTAGAGGCGTGCGGCGGCTGGACCCCCGGGCTGGGCGTTCCGTAGCGCCGCAGTCGGAGAGATGGCCCGCCGACGCCCAATCACAGTCGTGTTTAAGCCGTGAGACGCGTGGTTGGTTGTAACGCTAGGTGTTTGGCTGTGTCCAGAGCGGAGCGACCTTCATGGAGGGAGAGTGCGAACGGCAGTGCACGTGCACGGGCAACGACCGTGTGGTGTGCTCCGCCGCGACCTGCGGGGCCGGCGAGGTGTGCGGGGTCAAAGACGGGGTCAAGGAGTGCCACGCGGCCAGGCCGGTCATGTGCCGCGTCTACGGAGACCCCCACTACACCACGTTCGACGGCAAGGCCTACACCTTCCAGGGGGGCTGCAACTACACCCTGACCACCACCTGCGGCGGCCACACGCCGGTCCAGTTCTCGGTGACGGGTCGGAACCAGTACCCGGCGAACGGGAGCCGCTCCAAGCTGGAGGCCGTGGCTCTGCATGTCTCGGGCCTGCATGTCACCGTGGAGACGAGCGGAGGGAAGGAGGTGCTGGTGAGTAAACAGAGCGGGGTACGTGACGACTCCCGAAGTCGACCGCCGTCACAGTCGGAGCAATGAGGTCGGCCACAGATGGATCGTTCCCACAGGTCACCAGACTCATATGAACACATACATACACTGTAGCCTGCACGTTTGATTTTGCCCTGTTAGGAAAACTCCCCATCCATCTTTGGTTTAGTGAGCACAATGAATCAAAAGTCAGGCCAGCATCGTAACAATTTATCACAGTAATCATTTTTCTTGTACACATAAAATATGATTGCGTAAAAAAAAAAAACATCAACATATATTTGGTTCTAAATGGAAATGGGTGTCTGAAATTGCATTTTATGGATTCGCTCCGGTGAAGTAACTCTGAAACGACACGCATCGATGATGGCGTCTCCTCCCCACCCACACCCCCTCCGAAGGTAAACGGATCGCGGGTGTCTCTCCCCTTCAACGCGGCGGGATCGTTCGGCTCGCTGGAGGTGTCCAGGGACAGGGCGTACACCGTGGTGGCGACCTCCTTCGGCGTCCGCCTGATGACGGACGGCCGCGACAGGCTCTTCCTGCAGGTGGACGACCGCTACTACGGCGAGATGTGCGGCCTCTGCGGCGCCTACTCCGGTCACCAAGACGACGACTTCCTGAAGCCGGACGGCAGCCACGCCTCCACGGCCTCGGAGTTCGGCCACAGCTGGAGGGTGGAGGACGACGAGCACAGCTCGTGAGTGACGCACGTTACACACGGTATTCACCCCATCGTTAGCAACACAAAAGACTTTGACTCAAATGTGTCTTGATTCTGGCTTACTCCAGTGTTCACATTTCAGCCCTGGCAATGTATGCAAAGTAGCGCATATTTAATCAGATAACGCCACAGTTACATGTTTTGACATGCTATTTCAGCTAAATGTGTCCTAAAGTACATCCTCCACTGGGATCATAGCGGTATCGTTTGGTCAACCTTTTGACCC
This sequence comes from Galaxias rostratus, assembly GCA_036024795.1. Lineage (NCBI taxonomy): Eukaryota > Metazoa > Chordata > Actinopteri > Galaxiiformes > Galaxiidae > Galaxias > Galaxias rostratus. Next base: position 12,173 of record JAVQJS010142674.1, on the reverse strand, counting down.
TTGTAGCGTCTGGCTTTGAATAAAACAACCCCCTCCCTGTCTGAATCCTTCAGGTGCGTGGCGTTCCCGGACGAGCCGAGACGCTGCGAGGGAGAGGAGGCGGACAAGGCCATGGAGGAGTGTTCGGCGCTGCTGGGAGACGCCTTCCAGCCCTGTCTGGGGCCCGTTCATCCGCAGACCTACCTGACCAGCTGCGTCAGTGACTACTGCTCCACGGCCGGGGACCGGGAAGTCCTCTGCGGCTCCCTGGAGTCCTACGTGGCCGCCTGCCAGGTGGCGGGGGTGGAGCTGGTCGACTGGAGGAACGGAACGGCTTGCGGTGAGGGTCGGGGACAAAATGGATTTTGGGAGGCTGATCGTTGTTGGTTTGTAATGACTCCCGCGTCGCGTCGAACGCTCTGACTGGAGATAGCCTCAGAGTTTGAGAAACTTTTCCCTTTGCTCTCTTTTTGCTTACCTTCGAAATATGTTTTAGTCGTCACAGTTATTATTTGAATATAAAATGAACCCCTCTGCTCTCTTCCAGCCGTCCCACCGGTGCCTCCCACACCAGGGCCAGTTTGCCCTGCAATCCATTGCAACTTTGACGACAATCTATGCGGATGGCAGCAGCTGGTCCAAGACAGTTTTGATTGGACGAGACTCTCAGGCCCCACCCCCACTGACCTCACCGGGCCAAGCAGGGACCACACTACCGGAGGTAACGGAATAACAATGAAGCATAAAGTGCATATCAGTCAAGAAACATGTTACTGTATACATAAATGAAACAGCACATTCGCACATGCTAAACTTTAGCTAAAGTATTAGTGCTGAAGTATTGCGCCTTTAAGGTTTCTAACGCTCCTCATGTATTACGGTCCATCTCTGTTGTTCAGCCGGCTCCTACATGTACACAGAGGGGGACGGCTCGGCGCACGGAGACCCCGCCCGCCTGATGAGCCCCCCCTGCCTGCCGAGCGGCCCGGTCTGCCTGAGCTTCTGGTACCACATGCACGGGGACGCCCAGGCCATGGCCGTCAACGTCTACCTGATACAGGGGAACACCAACAAGAAGCTTTGGAGCCGGGTCAACGCCATGGGCCCCGAGTGGCACCGGGCCGACATCGACATCCGCGTGGACGGATTGTTCCTCGTAAGAACCGGGCTTTGTGGGCTTCCCGTGGCGTTGGATCGAGTCGCTGCACAGCTTTAATAATAATAATAATAATACATTATATTTATAAAGCGCTTTTCAAAACACTCAAAGACGCTGTACAAAGTAAACAAAAATAAAGCAAAACAAGTCGCAGGTCCATCTTTACTTTGGTTCTGCCCTTTCGTTTGTGTTTTAGGTTCTAGTGGAAGGGATCCGAGGTTCTACCTATCGGTCTGATGTGGCCATAGATGATGTCGCTGTCCAGGCTGGTCCATGTTCAGGTAAAACGTTTGCCTGGGCAAAACGTGTGAAATGTTGTTCTTTGTTGTGCAGGACTAAAGGAATAAAGTTGCCAAATGTACATAACGAACAGACAAAATATCCAATGTGGTAGTTCTTCTTTAGGATAAAGTCAATTTTGTGAACTTTCTTAATCGTCTTTCAGTCAATTTTTGTTTCTTAACTAGCAGGTTCCCCAGGGCTGATTAGGGCAACCGTTCCCTTCTTACCTGTAAAAGCAGAAGTGGCTCCATCACACCCAGGTAAACCGAGGGCCATTTTCTTATTAATGGGAATTGATGTCAATTTAACACGTCAGTTTGCAGTTTTTAATTGAACAGCTAGTTTCAAATTAACGTAAGGTTGCATTTTCCTTCAAGCTGATTAAAAACGTTGCTGTTTTACAGCTGCCACTTTTTCAGTGTGCAACCTTGAATGCACTTTCGACGACCACCTCTGCGGCTGGAGTCAAATGATCACCGACGCTTTTGATTGGACGCGGCAGAGCGGCTACACCCCGACCAGTCACACTGGGCCTTCTGAAGACCACAACGGAGGTAGGCGGGGCTTAGATACCCCCACGTCATTCAAAGCTAAGGGGCCAAAGCGACAGGAGAGCGTTATTTGGGGAAACGAAATCATATTGTGTTGTGTCCCGCCGTAGGTGGTCACTACCTGTACGTTGAGTCCAGCAGTGTGACCCACGGAGACACAGCCCGTCTCCTCAGCTCAGAGTGCTCCGACTCTGGGCCTCAGTGTCTCCAGTTCTGGTACCACATGCACGGCTCAGCCCAGACCATGGGCCTCCAGGTGTACCTGCTCCAGGGCAGGCTGGCCAATGCCGTGTGGTGGAAGAGGGACGACCAGGGAGACGCCTGGCACCTGGCTCAGGTGGACATCACCGCCTCAGGGCCTTTCCAGGTAAGTGATCTACTTTTGATTTTCATTTTCACTTTGTGAGAAAAGAAATTTGTCTAGGTTCAAATCATATACACTTTCTCTTCAAATTAAAAGTCATCCCATCCTTTTATTATAGGTCATCTTTGAGGGGCGCAGAGGATCAAATGAGGAGTCTGATGTTGCTATAGATGATGTGTCTCTTCATGCTGGTCGTTGTTCAGGTAAGCTAAACCCCACTGAAACACTCACCACACTTTTACTCTGACACGTGTACTGTTATTGTGTTTGCTTTTTATACACAGATTTGGTTATTTCAACAACTACTGAAGCCCCCACTACTTCAAGACCAACATCCACAACAGCACCTGATTGTAATACACAGCCTGGAATAACCACAAACGTGCCAGAAACTACAGTAACACCAACCACACCAGAGCCATACCCACCAACCACACCAGAACCACACCCACCAACCACACCAGAGCCACACCCACCAATCACACCAGAGCCACACCCACCAACTACACCAGAGCAAGACCCACCAATCACAGCAGAGCCATACCCACCAACTACAGCAGAGCCACACCCACCAACTACACCAGATCCACATCCACCAACCACAGCAGACCCACATCCACCAACCACAGGAGAGCCACATCCACCAACTACACCAGAGCCACACCCACCAACCACAGCAGAGCCACACCCACCAACCACAGCAGAACCACACCGACCAACCACAGCAGAAACACAACCACCAACTACAACAACAAAAACTCCAGTGCCGACAACAGTCAACCCAAGTAAATAAATTATGCATATATATTTATATATATAACTATATACATTTAGACAAACATGTTTTTATATTCTGAAAACACCAAACCAGCTATGTGTATTATCAATGACTTGTCAGCTAAACCTTTTGTGTGTTGTTTTTATTTTTGCTTCAATAGCGCCATCTTGCCCCAAGAACAGCCATTACACCTCCTGTTTGCCCGCCTGCAATCCCAGCTGTCAACATCTGCACGGGCCACCAAACTGCAATGTGGAAGAGCCGTGTGTGGCGGGGTGTGCATGTGATGACAGTTTTGTGCTGCGACAGAGGGTGTGTGTGCCCATCCAACAGTGTGGCTGTGTGGACAGGAACGGAGACAGCTATCACGTGAGTACGCGTCTAGAAAGCGATTTTCTAGGGGGGGGGTTCCATTTGACCTAAATGACCATTTCCTTTTTAGTTCAAAGAGGTCTGGTACACCAAACACTGCAGTCAGAAGTGCGAATGCGAGGAAGACGATGGCGTGGGAGAGATCGATTGTGACGATGACAAAAATTGCGACAGGGATGAGGTCTGCCTTCAAAACGAAGCGGGCCAGCACTACTGCAAATCAACAGGTAACAGCCACTGGAAAATAAGTCTATAACAAACACGGTGCCAGCGGCTACATCCCCCATTCCTCCATATTTTCACTGTCACCTTCAACTCCCGCTTTCTGCTTCCCAGACTTTAGTGAGTGTTCTGTCAACGGAGACCCAGAGTACCGGACCTTCGATGACCTGAAACACGAGTTCGAGGGCAGAGAGTCCTACGTTCTGGTCCAGACCACCGGCCTGCCGCAGAATCTCCCGGCGGTCTACATAGAGGGCGTCAACAAAGCGGTCCGGGATTACCAAGGCGACGACGAGAAGAACGGTGGCAGCAGTAGCGATGAAGGTGGCGTGCCGAGAGACACGCGGGGCAGGGGCGACAGCAGCGAGGAGGAGGAGGAGGACAGCAGCGAGGAGGATGAGGAAAGCAGGGAGGACGACAGCGACGAGGTCAGACACCGCCAGAGACTGAGAGGACTCAAGATCAGGGTCTACAACCATACTGTGGAGTTCAAGAAAAACAGAAAAGTGATCGTAAGTGTCCACAACATAGGGTTTAACCTCTGGGCGGGGGGGGTTGCAACCACGACACTGGAAGACCTATTTGTGCTTACACTTCCAACCTCAAATTGTCGCAATAATGATGATGTTTTATGTATCAGATATAAAGTCAATCCCTCCCTTTTTGAACCCTGTCAGTTAAAGACTTGTGATGTATTTTCAGTCTCCCCTTTAAGGGAAAAATGTAAAAAAAAAAAAAATGTTATTTCATGCTCATACATACTTATTTTCTATGAAATACTCAGTACATTAGCTATGGTTGTTGAACACAGCAATTTAAGGCCCTCCTTCTCTGCAGCTGGATGGTGTGAGAACTCGAGTGCCGGTCCATCCCTCTGGAGGCCTGAAGATCATGGAGCGCTCCTCCCGCCTCTACCTGAAGACCGACTTCGGTCTCTCCGTGGAGTTCAATGGTGACAGCAAAGCAGGTGACTGCGACTTCACGGGCAACGCACACAGAGGAGGAGATGTTGTTCTCGCGTGTGTTAAAGAGACCAGACGTGTGTCTGACGGCCAATGTATAGTCTACTCATAGATATCCTTGTTATCAGAGAACAGGAGTTATGAGTATTTGACACTCCGATAGATTATTCCAGTACAAAGCCAGACTATTCTGGGACTCGTCACAGGGAAATATGCTCTCTGTTGATGAACAGATTTCTGAAGGCTTGAAACAAAGGAAAACACGAGCTTTGGTCATTCCTATAAATATGTTTCTGTCTGTTGTTCTTCTTCTTCTTCTTTTTCTTGCAGAGATTATTCTACCTCACACGTACAAGAGAAAGGTAGGAGGCCTGTGTGGCAATTTTGACGGCAGGAGGAAAAACGATTTGATGAAGCCGGATGGCAACCAGGCCAAGGGCGTACAGGAGTTTGGACAGAGTTGGAGGGTAACCCAAGATTCTCTCAGCATTAAATGGAGGTATGCATACGATTCAAATCAACCATTTGATTCCTTCCGAGAAATGGATTCTTCCCAATACTTATTATTATTATTATTATTATTATTATTATTATGATTACCCTTTTCTTGGTAAATTAGTTATGTAACTGTAACAAAACCAGACGTGTTCTTTCTTTCCTTAGGCGATCTTCATCCATAAATACATATGGAAAAGCCAGAGACTAAAGCTTAGAGACAGTTCCTCTGAATAAGTTAATTAAAAAACAAAAGGATGTACCCTTTTCAAGTCTACTTTTCACCAGTGAACAGAGTGAGAGAACTCCACGTACTACACCACATCCCTGTTAATTTGCAAATGATTATCTTGAGACTTTTGAGACACCAGCAGGAATGTTCAGATCCTGTTATGGCTGCAGCATAATACGCGAAACCGACATTTTTTTTATTTTTATTTTTTTACTAAATCCTTATTGCAGATGACTTTAAATCTACGTACTATTGAGTCAATCTCTGCCGTGTACAGCTTTTTTTGTCATATTATATTACGTGGATACCCAAGACAATGGAAATAAAAAAAAACACTGATTGCCTGTTTGAGTCTACCTGCAGTTCCAACGGTTATGACAGATCAATCGCGGTACGCTTGAGAGAATACATTTAACATTGGAACCTGACCTTGGCTATGTGTACACTTCTTCATTTTAATGGATAATTTATTGAGCTTTAGAATTTTTCCTGTCGCTACACGTTCTCGTTCCTGGCTACTATTCATAAGTGAACTGCCTTATATAGGAATTCATATAAGACATGGCGGACAACACAGTAAATGTACTAAAAAGTCGAGATTGACACAAGCAGAGATTGCCTTAGCTGCACTGTGTTTCATTTGACCTTATATGTATGTGGTGTTGCCCTATCTAGTAGAGCACCCTAGTTGTCTATTATCAAATTATCTCAAGTGTTCCTTCCTGTTTTTTTTTTTGTTCAGCCAAATTGAAGTTCTTTTGCACAACAATAAAAAGTGCATAATGTGTTTGTGCTATTAAATGTGTACCGTTTAGATGTCGTCAAATTTACTATGTTTCACACATTTGTGACAAGATTGATCTTTGGAATAAAAGTATATGAACAATAAATATTGATTCATGCTCTATGGATGGAAATATTTGTGTGCAAGTACATTTTCTATACATCCATCAGCGATGCCTGATATGACCTTGGTTCTATAGCGGTATATCATCCTTTATTCCACACAATGTTAGTAGTTTTGACCAATGACAGGACCTGATCTTTATGTTCGTTTTTCTTATCGAAACTGTTGTATCACATGCTTCAGACAAACATGAATCCGTTGACATTGAGCTTCTTGATGATTCTAACGTTTCTATGTATTAAATAAATATGTAAAACATCGACATTTTGTTTGCAAGTATGCAGAGTAAACAATTCATGCATTTTAATAAAGTTAACCTATGTGTTATATTTCATATTACCTAGGGTGTAATGATTACTGAACACCGGACTGACAACAAAATCAGAGGCATTATGAAAGCAACCCCATATAGTTCATTTTGGTTTCATATAAATCCTTATTTAAATTGATCTTAAATGCCAAAATATGTATTCAATAAGCCATTTAGGCTTCCTCGTGAAGTGAAAGCACTTCCATATACTATCCATCCATCCAAAAGCGACCCCGCTTGTCTATGCAGGGTCGCAGTAGGCTGGAGCCTATCCCAAGGCGAGAAGTGGGGTTCACCCCGGACCGAAAGGGCCATTATACTATCAATACAGTAAATAAAAGCACATAAAACTAAATACTGTGATTAACATATGAATATGAATTTATTCATTTTTGCTTTATAAAAACAAATAATAGGTAATGGGTCATTTTTTACCAGAAAACCAAAAACAAATATTGAAAATTATTTTATGTAATATTTTCATCACTAATGTAGGCCTACTTCTAAAGATTGCCATATTACATTACCGTTGTATATTTCTGCCCTATTACAGACACTAAAGAATATTGCAAATGTTATGAACGTCCCGGACGTTAAATTAGAACCATGTGAAATTATGGAGCGCACTCGATTGGTCAGTTCTTGATTGATAATCGATTGCAGGTGTGTCTTCTCCAAGAGAACGGAAATCATCTTCATGTCTTCATATAAAGACTGTTATGTTGCGTGACGTTCGTATTGAGGTGCGTCTCTGCACTTTTTACCTGTAGAAGGTGAGTACTACGTTAGGAGCGATTCAACCAATTGTTGTGCAGCAGTTACCATAAATATATTTTCTCCCTAAAATATTTTTGATAACGACACTGGTGAACCCCCTTTTAACTTGTATTAGATAAAAACCTGCAACCTGCTTGTACTTTGTTCAAAAGTGCACCTCATTGCCCAACTCAACTACGGTTGATTGGTGGCACCGTGGCAGTGTAACTAGTGACTCCATCCTTAGAATTTGAATGTTCTTTACCATATTAACCGTGCACTTTCGTCCCTTTTTGTATTGGTGTAATTAGATTACGTTTGCCTAAATTATCAAGAGCGCACACAACGGATTTTCATGTTTTAAGATAAATAGTACCTTTGCTTTTCCCTTAATGGTTTCGTAATATGATTAGGCTGTCTGTAACACCCTTTTTAATAGGGCATCAGACATTAATTGTATGATAAAACATTTGAATGTGTTTTCGTAGATGCTCGATCCGCAAACATTAGCATTAACACCAGCATTCCATTCTTCCTTGAACTAACGCCCTCGATGTCCTTTAATACTGTATTTTCTCTATTCTTTGAGTAAATTCTCCCCTCTGTGCTGGCAACCATATAGTGATATTGGGGCTCTCCAGACCGAAGGTGTCTTCACTCAACACAGGGAAGTGGAGGGAGAGTGTTGCCTCACAAAGTCTGCTTAAAGGGGCTGCCATATCTGGCCTGCTTTGGTGAACCAGCCATGTTTGGAGACGGCAACTGTGCCCTATTGGTCACAGTGGCTGTGGTTTGTTTTTTGCAGGCAGAGAGTCACGCCAGGTTGGTTTCTCTGTCAAGTATTACTTAAACGTTCCTGGGACTGGCTTTTACTACCTATATTAAAAACTGCTTATTTATGCTCCTGTTTGTAATATTGTGAGGGAGTTCAGATATTGAGTATGTACCTTGCTTGTTGACTAAGGCAGCAAATACAGTGAATAGGGTCACTAACAGTCTCAATACATATGAAGGTATTGTGTGTTTTTTTTTTTCTCTGTAGAGAGAGCGAGTATTTTAACTCGTCTGCTCATGCCAACTGGAGGATAAATTCAGGTAACTAGAACTTTGTGGTTGGATATCCAAACTGAAAATGTAGCCCATTGAAGTGTGTGTGTGCGCGTGCTTGTCTGGCTAGACCTGTAACAGTGGCATTCTAGTCACATGTGGGTCTACAGATGTGATTCACGTGAAGGCCAGGTGAACTGTGGGACATGGAACAAACCTGTGCAAATCAAACCTGTTGCATTATGGGAATTTTAGAATTTAAGTTTTTTTATTTAAGTTCACTGCAGAAAAGTTATGAATTTGTGTGTGTATATAAATACAATTGGCCCCTTATTTATGAAAATGTTAGTATGCGGTCTCAATTAGTCCTATGCAGGGCTGGTGTAATTTAATGGGTTTATTCAGTCATTGGTAGACTAGTTCCTCTTCGAATTAATTTGCCTTAGTTTACAAAAATTAAACAAATTTGGTCCCACTTGTGTTGAATTATGCCATACTCATTTTTAGATGCAGCTACTCTGTTCAACTTGTCTGTCTTAATACTGTATTTGTGGGGATTATATCAAATTCGCTAACTTGTGTCTTCACCAACAGAATACTTTTCATGGTGTGACTTTGACAATGACAGCAGTCCTTTCTGTGATTGGACTTCTAAGGGTCTGATAAGAAACAGTGTAGTACCAGGTAATGTTCACTAATGGGCTGGACCTTTGTCCTTGATTTATATAAAATGGCATTTTAACTCAAAGAATGTAATGGTGGCAAGTGGTTCGCTTTTCAGGGATGATATGGGTTACTTTAAAAAGGTTGAATTTATTTTTAAAACGCATTTTAGTACGTAGTGTTAGTCCTCAACAAACATGTAGTTACCTTTTGTATAGAATATATAAATATAAAAAAGAATGCAGTGTTTGTAAAATGGTTAAATGATCTGGCCCTGTTGTGAGTAACTTGTAATTCTACTGTACTTTTAGGTGAATACTACTTGACTCCAGGAGTCTTAGGAAATTTTTCAGGTGTGGCCTTCTTGGAAAGTACTTTCCTCAATTTGTCAGAAAATGCCTGCCTAGAGTTCTGGTATCAAGTACTGCCGACAGGCAAAGGTTCTGAACTGAGAGCTCTGCTCAATGGTATCAACGGTCAAACTGAAGTATGGGCCTCGCCAGCCATGAAGGAAGGTGTCTGGAGAGAAGTGTCCGTAACTTTGAACAGCGCTGACAAAGCACAGGTTGGCAGCCTGCAAAAACACCCTATGTTTGCAGTAGAGACAAACCTGAGTCTGTATATGTATGAGCGAAGGTGCTATCACATACCAATGCTGTCATCTTCAGATTGTATTTGAAGCTGTGCAGGGGCCACCTGAAACCCAACTTGTTGCCTTTGATCAAGTAGGAGTCAGGCAAGGACGGTGTAGTAAGTGTTGCATTTAGTCCTCTTTAGAAACACCTTCAGATCTAAACTTTTTGTTTCATTTAAGGTTTTTAATCTAACTGAACAGCCGTGATGACACTTTCCATTCATGTATGTGTACCGTCTCCGGCAGATTCATCAACAATCAGTCTTTTATCTAATGATGAAACCGATGTAGGGGTCTCTTCTCACCCAGGTAAAACACTGAACTTTTCATCTCTACTGGGTGGTTAATTGCTTGTTTCAAATTAAATGCCGTAAACTGGGGCGGTGGTCTTTGGCCTTTTGACTGCTCCAACTAAATACTACTTTTAACGACTACCCTGCATAGTGTGCAACTTGGACTGCAGCTTTGAGTTCAACATCTGTAACTGGATTCAGATGACTAGTTCCGCTTTTGACTGGACATTGGCCAATGTCTCCACCCCCCTGAATGCGCTGTCTGCAGATAACAGAGGTAAAACGCGTCATTTTCATATCCCAATTCGACTGAAAATAATTCAACAAATGTATCTTCAATGTCATTTTTTGAATAAGAACTATTCTGATAACTACCCAATTTGGTTTTTCTTTTTCCAGATAGCCACTTCCTGTTTGTAGAGGACAATAGGGTGCCCCAAGGAGCCAAAGCTCGTCTCCTCAGTTCAGAATGTTGCGACATTGGCCCTCAGTGTCTCCAGTTCTCCTATCGCATGTACACCTCAGCAGTGACCCATGGCCTACGTGTTTACCTAATCCAGGGCCCAATGGCTAGTCTGATCTGGAAAACCCAATTGGACCAGGCAGATGTTTGGGAACTGGTTCGGGTTGACTTCACAAGTTACAGGACTTTCCAGGTCAGTGGTGAGGGACGTTGGTTGGTTAATTCTTAAACCTGTAATTTGAGCAAATGAGTGAAACGCTAATCAACCTTTTCCTAGATTGTTTTTGAGGGACGACGTGGGTCCCAGAATGAGTTTGTGGCAATTGATGACGTGAAGCTGTATCATGGCAAATGTTCAGGTATGTGACTAGAACTGAGCATTTAAGCTTAAGTAAAGAGGACGTAGATTAACTCAGATTCTTATGAATGATTCAGCTCTGTACTTTGACCATTCTTACCATTAAGATATATTTTCTTAATTTGTTGTAAACATTAGGGATGGATAAAACATTTTGTGTGACCATAGATTAAGACATTTTCTCTCATAGGCAAATTTAGGTATATTAATGCATATTAATTGATTTACTAAAACAGGAGCTGTGCCAGCAACTACAACTCAGCCTGGGAAGGAAACCAAAATTACAGAATTCATTACTACTACCGAGCAAACAGCATCAACTAGAACTGTGCTGAAATCCCAGTCTACTTCAGGGTTAGAGGCTATATCTACTGCGGAAGCCGGACTGGAAAATTCTACCAGTGCCGGGCTCAATACCACGACTACAGTTGCAGCTGGGAAAGAAAATGCCTCCACTGCAGGGCCAGAAAGCACCAATACATCCAGTCTGGAATCCCCTACTACAGTTGCTGCCGACTTAAGAAACGCCACTACAACTGGTCTAGGTTTCGCCACTAGAGCTGGTTATGAAAATGCTACCACTGCAGGGTTGGACTCCACCACTACTAAAGGCCCTGATACCCCCACTACAGCAATGCAGGAATCCCTCACTAAAGTTACAGCTGGAAAAGAAAATGCCACTACTGCAGGGCAAAAAAACATTGAAGCAGCTGGTACAGAATCCCTTACTACAGCTGCGGTAAATACCACAATTACAGCTGCTGCTAGACAGGAAAATGCCACAACTGCAACCTTAAAATTTGTCACTACAGCCGGTCTGGAAAATGCAACTATTGTGTGGCTAGAATCCCCGACTACAGCTGGTTCAGAATCTCACACTAAAGAGGGGCTGAATACCACTACTACAGCTGGACTAGAAAATGCCATGACAGCCAGTCCAGAATCTGCCACTACAGAAGGTCTGAATACCACAACTACACTTGTGGCTGGACTGGAAAATGCCCCCACTATTGAGCTAGAATCTTCTACTACAGCAGAGTTGAATACCACAACTACACTTGTGGCTGGACTGGAAAATGCCACAACTGCAGGCTTAGAATCCACCACTACAGCTGGTCTAGAATCCGCCACTAGAGGAGGGATGGATACCACAACTGCAGCTGCACTAGAAAATGCCACGACAGCCAGTCCAGAATCCGCCACTACAGAAGGTTTGGATAACACAACTGCAGTTGCAGCTGTAATGGAAAATGCCACTTCTGCAGGCTTAGAATCCCCCACTAGAGGTGGTCAAGAATCGCCTACTACAGTGGGTCTAGATACCACAACTGCAATTACAGCTGGAA
>JAVQJS010142668.1:0-23435 GCA_036024795.1 Galaxias rostratus | reverse complement strand
AAACTCTTGAATATAGCTGGGAACCATTCATTTGCATCATGCTCTTGAACAGTCCAGAGAATGCAGAATCTCTATTGCAGCCATTTCAGTTCCTCACCAACCCACTTATATGTTCTTTTACTGTCAGAGGAACCCAAAACAGGAAACACACAAGAAATTGCTGTAACAGAATAGAATCTTTCCCATGTTTCAATACTGTTTAGATCTCTTTGTGTTTCAATCTAAAGCAGTCTCATAAAAAGCTCCTTTCTTGTTCCAGCCCTTAAAACAATTAATAGACAGAAATATAATATACAATCTATATGATTAAGTTTACTTACTGTCAATAATGTTATTGTTCATTTAAACTTGCATAGTGTAAGGACATTTAAAGCAAATGCAACTGCAAGATTAAATTGCCTAGTGTCGAACTGTTTGTTCTAATTCCCCATTGTCAACACCACAGTCAGACCTCTAAAAGTTACATTTGCTTTGCTTTTTAAAAAGGTTGGCACTGGTTTAGCAAATAAAAGTCAAATCTACACTGTAATATTGTGTTCATTTTCAAATGTATTTCAAATTGGGAATTGTTGCTGGATTTCATCTGGCTATAGTGCTGTGTAATCTTTTAGAGCTGAGGTGTCTGCTCTCGTTGCTGCTGACATGGCATGCCATTGTGGCAACATCCTGCCTAGACTGCTGCAAAAGCTGGCAGACATGCTGAGGATCACACAGTTTGTTTGATAGGCTCAAGTCTTACTCTTCAATTAAGGAGCATATATATTAGGATAATAAAAAAAATGAATTCAGTACAGTCTTTATCAAGGCACTATAAATCATGTTAATCTCATTTATGCCAAATGAAGACATTTATATGGCTACTTTTCAACTTTTTCCCCCTCTTTATCTCAACTTTTTAGTTTTTGGGAAGAAATTGCATGGGTGACCTTTTTTTTTAAGGCCCCAGTTCTTTGTGCTTCTGTTCAGTCTGGTCTTTGCTCTCAATTTTGTTCACTCATGCGTACATCATATTGTGGTCTCTACATGGCCCAGTCTGGTTGTTTTAGCTTAGCTGTGTTACGTGGGCCGGGTAGCCAGTGACATGGAGTAGATAGGATCCCTCCCCCTAGCCTAATTCTTCCATAAGCAAGACCTAGGGTACTGGTACAGTTGTTATCCGTCGCGACTGGGCATCTCTACTAAGAGGATTGAAGCTCTCAACTTAACCCCTATGGAACTGGCCAAACACTGCTACAAAAATTGTCTTTGTACTGTCAGTGCAATGACAAATTGCTCAGTCATTAATTAAACTGGGAGTTTTTGTAAATATAATTTTTGTTTCTATTTTAGGCCTGCATCTGCTCTGTACATCTATGTTACAATTCCGGTTATAAGACAACCTACACCTATGCCAAGACTGTAAGAATCCATTTTTGTTACTCTTCCCCCAGCCCAGGCAGCTGTTGTTTTGAATAATTGTGTTGCTTTTGTAGCTAAATTAGCTCATCAGGAAATTAAAGTGAAATGTGTTTGTGCTTATTGGCAATATATTCATCATACCTGAGTCAAGAAACGACAGCTTAATTCTATGAAGAGCCTTTTTGTTAAGCTTAGCACTGAGCGGATCACAGGATTTGGTTATGTCTTACATTATTTGTAGTGGTGGTTTTCAGTTTCAGTTGGACTGCATCTAAGAGTTTCGCACTACAATAGGTGTAGCCTTTCCTTAGCCACATGGACGCTACCATGCTTATGGAACCGGACCATGACTGCAGTGGTGAATAAAGTAGTCTCCGTTTCAAACTAAATGATTAGGCCTACCTCTTAATGATTGAGTAGATTATTTATTGTGCACTGCTAGACTCACGTTTGATTTTCTGATTCATAAAGTGGCTTTCACCAATTTGATTGCTTTGAGTCTTATTTTCTCTACGCATGTGTATACAGTTACATAGATAATTATGCGTCACTTGGAATGACTAAGCGTTTGTCTTGGAATGTGGTCTGTTAAACTGTCACATGATTTGACTGGTCTTTAACAGCATGGGTCAAAGTCGTAGAGAAATGTGTACTAACAACAATGGAAGTGGTAGGATACTTCAGAAAAAGCCAGGAAGATGGTTGATTTTGTGTAGGGTTTTGTCTGATTTTGCGTTATTAGGTGTTGGTAGAGATTGAACTGCACATTGTAATTGTTGATGAAAGTGTTCTGCAGTATTCTCTGCATACAGTGTTGTCTGTCAGCTCTGAACAAATGTTATTGTGGACAAAGTAAAAGCATATGGCCTGAAGCTAGCGGATATACTCTTAGACTGACTGACAAGATCAACAGGACACAGTTGACTGGTCTGTCAAGCTAGTTGGAACATTTTTGCATAATTTGGCTTACTTTTTTGTATTAAATGTTAAGCTAAGTTAGTGAAAAGGGACCGGGAGCTAGATTTGGCAATAGGCAGAAATGATTAGGTCTTGTAATTTTTCCACTTTAAATCGTCGGGAGACCCACAGCAGAACATGCCAGTATTGTAAATCTTATAAAAGTAGATATCACAGTTCTGATCAAATCTTAAGTACCAAGCACAATTTAACCTGCATCAAGGTGCATGTTTTTGGGCCAAAAACAGTGGTGACTATGGCCAAAAATCCTTTGTGGGTGTTTGTGCGGAGAGAAGTTGAGTTTTTACTAACTTCAGAACTGCTTCAAATTGGTTAATCGAGGTTTTGGGTTACTACAGTCAGGTGAATAAGGTAGTCCAGTCACCAAGGCAGCATGTGTGTCCATGACACCATCCGTCCATGTCAGTCTCCTCGTCTCATCTACAGTTGGGGCTGAGCAAAGTGCCAGAGGTTTCCTGTGTGGTGTCACCAGGTGATTTAGGTTATAGCCTAGTTTTTTATGCTCCGTATAGACATAGTAAAATATCTTTATGGTGCTCACGTACAGTATGCTTACTCACAGTGTATGGTGACATTATGGTTACTATGGTAACATTTTAGGAGCTGATTAGTGCTGACCACATTGAGGCTTTAAGCCTATTTACTGCTATCTCAATCAGTCAACACACTGTTACCTTTTTGGTTAGGGTAGTAATAAGTTGTTATTGGCACCTCCCTCTTCCTCACCGACAGTGGAATGACATAAAATCCCTTCAGCTGAAATGTGACGTTGCGTCCTGCTGAGTCTTACCTCTTAACGTTAATGCCTGCTGTATGCCTTTATATATTACACAGATATGCAAATTGATAGACTGCTGCCTCTAATATATTTTATTTTATAAGAAATGTGAAATAGTGCGCTGTTTGAGAAGAAACAAGAGATAGAAAATGGGTATTTCAGTGATTCCTGGAATGTGAAGCAAGGCTTTCCGATAGCAGAACAAACTGTATTTGGCCTCTACTTCCTGGTCCTCGTCTTTCTCTCTCCTTAGATTAATCTTTTCATTTCTCATCACCTTTATAATCAGCCAGATGGAGTACTTGTCATTTTGCCAAAGTGGTCTACTCTAGAAGACTAAGCTGCTGTCACGTCTTAACAATTTTGCCTCCTTCTCCTTCCCATGTTTCTGGGTTGCAAATCAAGCAAACATTTCCTAATATGCAAAGTAAATGCTTATTTGTAATGTCAAGATTTGAAAGGAAAATTACTGTACCCATTGTATATAATATGATATTAGAATTCATGTTGTGTAATCGTGTCCCCTGCCAGTATATTGTTGAAGCACCTTGAGCCCAGCACCTCAGCATGTCCCAGGACAAGAATGGCTACCCTGGTGTGATGGGGGAGAACAACCCCCTGCACAACAACGTCTATGGACCCCCCCAGCCCGGCTTCGGCATGCCCCCTCCTAATTACACCCAGGCCACCGGGGCAGGGCCATACCCCCCAGCACAGGGATATGGACAGCCAGGCTTTGTCCAGGCAGGGCCAGGCTTTGCACCAGGGCCCTACCCTCAGATGCCGTACCCGCAGATGCCCTACCCAAAGGCGCCTTACGACCAGGGCCCTTACCAGCAGGGAACCGCGCAGCCCGGTTTTGCTCCTGATCCTAATGGTGAGCCGAATCATAAACTTTGAAGACATTCAGCCTAAATTGTAACTCTTTCATGGTCTTACTCCAGACAGGGTTTTATTTTATAGAGTATGGAATTAGTTGTTATTTTTTTAAGTTTAAAGTTTTAGTTAAATTTATGTTGATGACATTTGTATAAGCCTATAGTGTATAATGTTTGTCTGTCTGCCGCTATAAGGCTATTTTTCTGTGAAGCCACAACATATGTTTTTGGGGGCTACAGTCAATGCCACTTACGTGCCCCATGTGGTTACATAATGCTGTCTTTTTTGTCTTAAAGGCGCTATCCTTGAAAGGTTTTTTGGGGGGGTTTGATTTTCCACTTCAGCAGTTTGAATTCTAAATATTTTTAAGATTGCTTGAAAACGTTCACAAACTTGTGCTTTAAACAACTCAAGATAACCAACTCAATGACACTTCACACTTGATACTTTAAGCTTTGTCTTCTTCTTATTCATCTCAGCAGCAGTGGGCAGCCCTGGCTACAATGTTGATGGGCCTCCCTCCTACTATGACAATGAGGAGTTCACTAACTCTGGTTTTGAGGACAAGACCATCCGACAGGCCTTCATCAGGAAGGTGAGGGCCGGAGGAAAGAGAACAAATCCTATCAACAAAGCCCAAGCGTAGACACGTTGAATTAGAGGAGACAAGTAATACAGGGCTGAATTGATTTTCTTTAACCCCTTCTTTTTCTTTGTTCTCATCTTTCTGTCTTTTACTAGGTCTTCATGGTCCTGACGTTGCAACTTCTGGTCACTTTCTCTTTTGTTGCTGTCTTCACCTTTGTCGCTGACGCCAAGATGTTTGTGCGTCGCAACCCTTGGACATACTATGTATCCTATGCCATCTTCTTTGTCTCTCTCATCGTCCTTAGCTGCTGCGGTGACGTCCGCCGCAAACACCCCTGGAACCTGGTTGCACTGGTACGACCTCGCCCATTTGTTTGTTATAGTTTGTTGTATATATTAATAATTGGTCACTATGAAACTTTGTTTCAAATTATTTTGACATAGTTTGGTTTTGTTATGTTGACATACTGTCTTTCTCTCTTCAGTCTATCTTGACCTTGAGCCTGTCCTACATGGTGGGCATGATCGCCAGCTTCTACGACACAGATACCGTCATCATGGCTGTCGGCATCACTGCTGTGGTCTGCTTTACTGTCGTCCTCTTCTCTCTACAGGTCAGTGCCCTCATGCAAACTAGCACACAGACACACACACAAACACCCATACACCCTTAAAATTTCTCATTCTTTTGCATTATTTTCCATTCGGGAGTTAAGTACTTTCAGGAGATGTGTAAAAGTCAAGTTAATTATCAGGTGACATTAAAAATCTAAATTAAAATGCAGTATATGATCACTGAACTGTAGGCTTCATTTAGTGATGGCCTTGTGCCTTACCCTTGTCTGTCACCCTGTGATCAACAATGCTATAATCTTTCTTCTATTTTTCTCCGACCACAGAGCAAGTACGATTTCACCTCCTGCCGAGGCGTGCTGTTTGTCTGCCTGATCGTGCTGCTGCTCTTCTCCATCCTCTGCATCTTCATCCGCCACAAGATCCTACACATTGTCTATGCCTCACTGGGAGCCCTGCTCTTCACCTGTGTAAGGGACACACAACACGCGTAACGCTTTCATGGCACCTATTCAATATCTGATACATTTGTTTATTTAGTTATGTTTGGTTGTAAATAAACGTGTGTTGCAAATAATCGACTTCTAATTTGGGATAATATCATCTGCAGACTGGAAAAGGGAGAAATACATGTGCAGAGAGAGGGGGAAAGTTTTCGGATAGTTGAAAATGAAAGCATGTGCTTTTATACGCTAATGTCATTATACAGTATGTCAAATGATGACAGCGTGCATTTACGTGGAATGACTCCTTTAGGACTACTAAGAAGACTAATGCATGAAATCCAGTGGTTCTATTTTGGTGTTAGCAAATGAAAGAACAACAAATCTATAATTTTTTTTACTAAAGACAATGCCCACTACAGCATGAGGTTATCAGACCACCTTAAGTGATAGTTCTTGTGGTCTTTATTAGTGCTGGCGGATGCTTTGTGCACTGTCACTGTGCAACTCTTTAGTTTATTAAGTTTTTTTTTTCAACTGTTTTTTATGCTTGTCTTTAGTTTTTGGCTGTGGATACCCAGATGCTCCTGGGAAACAAGAAGCTGGCCCTGAGTCCAGAGGAGTATATATTTGCTGCCCTCAACCTCTACACCGATATCATCAACATTTTCCTCTACATTCTGGCCATCGTGGGGCGCTCTCGTGAATAATGGAATCCTGCAGCTTGCACCCATAATGCTCTTCTTCAAAGTGCAATGGTGATACATTGAACAACTCTTGTAGAATTTTGTAGTGATTTTCCATTTCTTCACACTTGTCGTACCCTCTCCATCACATTTCCTCCCCAATAACCAATCCCAACTTCCCCCATTTTAAATTGATGAACCAGAAGGTAGTTACTGAGTGACTGCCATGAAGAAGAAACCAGGCCGAAAGGTTTTAATTTATTTATTTACTATTATGTTCACAGTGTTAGACAACGACCTTCCTTTTTGTTTTTACATTTCTCAATTGACCATTTTTGCTTCCTCTGCTTGTACTTACCTGAAGACACTATAGTATGTCACCACAGATTAACAGTCTTGTTAAACACCAGTAGATGTGTTATCAAAATACTTTGCATCCTGCTTAGCTTTGTAGTGTCAGTACAGAAATTTCACTAAGACAGTGAAGGGTTTGTGGCATTTTGTAGCAAGCTCAAAGCTACAGTGTCACTATAATTACTGATATTGTGAGCTTGTTTTGTTGAAACCATTCCGCAAAACACACATCCCCCTCAACATGCAATTCTTGTGCCCCAGCTCTCCATTCCAATATTTATCTGCAGATGTAAAGGAATTGCATGGAATGCAGCTAGGACAAATGTACTTAAAACCCGGGGACACACTTCTAGCCTGCCTGTTGCGTAGCTGTAAATAAATGAGTATATTACTGTATATGAAGCTTAAACCCTGAATCACATTAATTGGCATGCTAGAGTGTTTTCCGAGGCTGTGATGCTTTATGGGAATCATATTTTGACATCACAGCTAGCCAGTAAGACCAAAACCCTATGATGTAAAATGACAATGTTTTGTGTGAACTTGGATGTATGACCGCTGCATGAATACATTTTTGGTTATTTTGATGTATTGACCCCATACATTTTACCCAAAGTAAAAAAGAGCATTGTGATGTGATTATTGCTTTTATATGATCCATAAGATTGGAATATTCTCAAGCTCACTTAATTTTAATTTATAATACACCTTTTTTTGCCCTGACTAATTACCTCCGGCCTACATCCATGACTGTATAAATGTCTATGTAAAGTTGTATTGTTGTTGTGTTTCCCCATTATAACAATGTGAATTTACAATATATTTAAAGATCTGACCACTTCTATACAGTGCTGTTTATGGGACCACTAGTTGCTCGTGGTTTGGAAAGATTAATTTAAAGTAGGTGGGCATCCTCATAGCACTTAGTTATTGACATTTGGATTGAAGTTGCTGTTACGAGCTTAGATCAAGGCTGCTCGGGAAGTTTATTTCCGTGAGTAATTTTACACTCCATTTTCAGTTTGGTAAGGATATATATCAGTATATTATTTATAGCAGAAAACTCAAAACCGAAGAAATAGAATGACTGCTTAAGATTCAATGCAAATATTTAAAAAGCCATTGATACCCATTTAAAATAGCAGTGAAATGGGTAATCAATTAACGCACATGAAGTTATATTAACAAATTCCCAAGAGAATTAACATCATATAGTAAATGTTGACAGTAAGGGGGGGCTCAATTATAAATAACATTGAAATAGCACTTGAAATCCAAATGTGTTCCATGTGATATTTTACCAACTTGCATGCAAGTATATCTCCTCACATTTGCATGTGCTTTCAAGCACACCAAATATTTGTTTGTTTCTGAGAGACATACATGAAGTACAATATTATGCTGAGGCCCTGTTGAAGCATTTTTGGTTTTAAATTTTGTATTAGTAACTAACTAGCCTTAGGCTATGTACAGTATTTACAACTCCTTGGTGGTTTGCTGTGTATAGAGTAAGTTCGAGCTTTAAATCGTAGGTCTATTTGCACTGTATATTTGCATTGGATTTAAATGGAATGGCATTCCTTTTCACTGCTGTTGGCTTTTCATTAAAAGAGTTACAATGTTCTACAAACGTTTTTTGCAAAGCTGTTTGTGTTGATTTACGTTTTACTTATATCAAAATATGTCAGATGCAACACATATTGTTACCGAAAAGTCTTTTTCATTATTATTAAATATTCTTAGGCCTATTTTTGGCGCCTTATCTATACCCATAGTTGTGACCCAATAGATTCTTTTCAAGTGCCCTCAAATCTTGGGTACCGCCGTCCGTTGTGCTTACATACTAATGAGATCGTTCACATGTTATTTATTTTTTTATTACTGTTTTTAATCAGTTTTTGGTCCCATTGAAATGAATGGCGAGAGATTTCACGGGCATATTCCACCATCAAGCTTTGCTGTTAGGTAGTCGCAACAATAAGCTTTTTTTTTATTATCACTTGACAGTTTACAGTCAAATCAAAAGAAACCAAAACAGTTTATTGTATTTGCTTACTCTGTAATTTTGTGTGATTTAGTTGCAATTCGACTGTTTTTGTTATTTTTGCTGTAAGGGACACCTGATTTTAAATAAATACATCTTAAAGTTATATAGATATTTAGATTTTCGGGCTAAATACAACACCTCACATTTCCGTAAAGGAGCATATTGCATCTGCTTTGAGGTGACTTAATAATCACAGTGAGTGAATTGGCACAGTCCTAATGAGGAACTGAACATTTACATTTTGCAGTTTTAGTGCTCAATTTCATTTTCAAAGAAAAGGGTTTAGAATGACACACATGAGAATGTGGATACATTTGGTTAATATGATAATCGGGCTAATAAGGCAAAATAATTAAATTGTATTAGTAACGTCATTGGGAACACTGAACAGTAATTTTTCACAACAGAGAAAATTCTGAATATACATAATCAACAATGTATGGAATGACATATGTTCCAAAAGTTTACAAAAGTACAAACAAAATCAAATCTACAAAGTGGAGATAACCAAAAGCATAATTCAAACACAAAAGTTAAAAAGAACACCCCAAAGCTAAAAAGACAATCCAAAAGAAAAACAAAATTCCAAAAGAAAGATTTGACAAAACTATGAGAAAGTCGAAGATGAAAACTGAACTAAATATTTTTTTGTTAAATCTTAGATGTCTATATTTGTTTCTTATGGTTTCAGTTTAGTAGTTTACTTATGTATTTTTCTGTTTTGTTTGTTGGTAATGGTTCTTGTTGTTTTTGGCACAAAAATCAGGCGAGATTGGGGGTAAAGAAGTTTATTTTTAACGAAGTTGGAGTGTCAGCTGAATTTTCAGGTTTGGGTTTTGTTTGAATTCTTATCCCTGACAAATGACAGGGACAGGACTGAGAAAAAAGATTGGATAGGTAAATAGCTATTTTGAGGTAAACTGTTGTAAAGTGCACTTGCATCCAAGGACATAAGTCTAACCAGCAACCACTCGTATTTAGTGAGAAGATCTTGTGTGTGCTGTGCTTGTTGGGGTGTTTGTATAGTGGGTTATATGATAGGTAGAGTGAAGTCTATCGGCAGACAGCCACCATATAATCATGAGGACCAGATGATCACTCAGCAGAGGGGGTCACGGCTGGTAGAGGTTGTCATCCATGTTTGAAGGACATGAAGATGGGTAATATCAAGGAATTTTTTTCAAATGCTGTTTGTTCCTGCATACTACACTTCCATAATACCTAGACTGAGGTGGAAAGACTCTCTAAGTTGGGTGTATGCGTGCCTGTGACACTGAGCAGAACTGTGTGTAAAGTGGGACTTTTACAGCTGAAATACTTTATGGCCCATATGCGGACATTGTGTATACATTTGCGTTTACTTATGTTGTAGATGTACGTGAAAAGTGATATTTCATGAAGGATGCATTGTCATTGAGTAATGCGCAACAAAAATTGCGTTGATAGGTTGTTTTACAAGGCTTCAGTCATGGGTCAACATCCAAAGGCCAAGCGAATGTTTTCTCTCTCCCATCATTGCACTCTCACATTACATTACATGCCTGAACGAAAGGGAATACATGATTTATTCTCTGCATATCAAATTTTAAATTTTTATTCCAGACTGGAGGGTCCATACTGAGAAAACAAATGAAAATGTAAAATTACAGAAATAAACAAGAGAAACACAAGACAAAGCCACAAGTAATTAAATTTTACAAAAGCTAGTTTGTATATAGGCAATCTCTGCATTGTTTTCTGAGCCTGGATGAGTATCAAAAGTAGCTTTTTCTCCAGTCGGTTAAAACCTCTATGATGCTGTTCTCCGTCTCATCCAAGCGACGTACATTTTTGGTTTCAGAGGGAAGTATTTGTGCTGTTTTTAAAATGTGCTGCATTTTGGAAATGAAACTCGTTATTAAACCAAGGGGCTCAAGGAAGGAATTTTGCATACAGCAATTGTTTTTGCTTTCCTCCAATGTCATTTATGGATTTATGTGTATGTGTAAAATTTTGTGTTGATTATTTGTATTATTTTTGTTGTGTTGGCATACTGTGATTTATTTGAGGAAGTGGGTGTTTTAAATTGCTAGTATGAAGCTTTACAGCTTCAGTGGGGGGGAACAAATGGTATAATTAGTGTTAACAAGGGGATACCCTTTTCAAGTACCCTAGTCAAGTATTTATAATCAGTATTAAAGGTTAGAAGGTAAAACACACTATGGTTAAATAGAAGATGTCACTGTTTAGGCAAGAGAGTGAGGGGCGTTGAGATTTGGCAAGAAACAGACATCAAGGCACCAGAACAGAAAAGAGACAGTAAGGAGGAAAGTAATAACACTTTGATCCATCCATTATCAGTACCGCTTATTCGATGCAGGGTCACGGGGGGGCTGGAACCTATCCCAGCCGACTTCGGGCGAGAGGCGAGGTACACCCTGGACAAATCGCCAGTCCATCACAGGGCGCAATAATACTTCATGATTGTAAAAGGCCTTTGTAGGAATGCAATATTTGTACATCTGTTTATCACCCTGAGAGTATGCTAGGGCGGGCAGATGTACAAAGAAAAGGAGAGTTAAAAAAAGGTTGTTAATTGACTGCTTCCTTAGTTTATGAAAACTGTAAGGATGGGGCTAGTTGTAAAGTCTGATGAGGCTCTAAATGTCATGAGACCTGCCTACCTCAGAGGAACAGATGAGTGAGAGGAGATTGTAAAAGGGCATGTTACTTGTATTATAGAAGCTTTCCTGATTTGAATGAAAATGGTGTAAAGGAGTGATCTGGGTTTGTACAATGGTAGATAGTAGATGTATTTCGTTGCGTGCTTATGTCATTGATCTGAATGAAACCACTCTTCTGAAATTGGCTTCAAAATATTTGTCTCCCAATACTTGGTATGGAGTTGTAATTTATTCTAAGTGCAGTACACACAGCAATAGCAACTCCAACAACAAATTGGTAAAAGGGTAATGAAAATGAAGCAAGTCACTAAACAAGGGAGAGGCATCCTAACTAAAGACCCGCCTTGATGAAAGGACTGGCAGATTGCATTTGAATGTTCTGTCCCAAAGAGTGTGTGATGACTTGAAAATGCAAATGCAATTGTCTCAACAGCGCTGATCGCCTGTTTCATTTGAATATTTTCCATTGCACAGCCTAGTATTGAAGATGAAGTCTTTGAAAATGTAAAGGCAAATGCAATTTCCATTTTATTTGCAAATTGTTTGACAAATGGGATTTTAATTTTAATTGTGACAGAAAACTGTCTGCACAAATGGAAAATTATGATACATTTTTTACATTGCATAGT
The DNA here is from genome assembly GCA_036024795.1 of Galaxias rostratus. NCBI lineage: Eukaryota > Metazoa > Chordata > Actinopteri > Galaxiiformes > Galaxiidae > Galaxias > Galaxias rostratus. The sequence goes on along the minus strand of JAVQJS010142668.1, from coordinate 11,419 downwards.
CATCTTCAAATTTGAATTCCTGTTTGAATATTTTAATAAAATATTTGCATTTTTAAGTTTACATTTTAGTTGGATAGATGGATGGAAATTTACATTTTAGCTAGCATAAAGTCCCATATGGGCTTTCATAATAATGCTCCCTGCTGGTGTCAAGCCACTATGTTGCCGATTCTCTGGCAATTGCTATGTCAGTTGGCATGCCACCAGAAGAGGACAGTATTGACGCAGTTGGTACTTATAAACAAAATCTGTCTATTTTTCATTAAATTCAATCTAAATAATGGCATAATTTAGATAACGATGTTCTCATTAGCAACGTCATTCACTTGCATTTACTAACAAGTTAGATTGGCAGGGCCAGATTCAACTCTTTGCCCTTCTGACTTCGGTTTCGAGAGGCAAGCAGAGAAGCGTAACGAAAGACCGAGGGATGTAAAATAGGCAATTGTGATTGGGCCTTGGTCAGCGACCAATGATAACATACGACACTCGCCCAGTGATTCAATTTGGACAATTTGGACGTCTCAGGTGACACGAAAAAAACAGTAATAACGCATTAAAAATCCCGTGTTTTTGAACGGTTTGGTTTTCTAAACATAATTGTAAACCTTCGTTAAGTTGCTTCAGAGTCATGGACTGCGTGCCCTCCATCTAAAAAACGCGCCAGTTTGTGATGTGATCTGCAAAATTTTTGCCGCCGATTATTCATTTTGCCACCGTTTCTCTGTATTTTTGAGTATACTTCAAAGTTTCAGGATCAGGTACGGTTGCTGTTCTGTCAGACTAGTTTTACAGATCAACTGGCTACTTTTCGAAGGTAAATCTTGAACATGCATTCAGGTTTGTCATTACAGCTAACATTTAGAAATGTTTTATGTAGTGGCTTAGTGTGTCAAACTAACATCACTTAAGTGCGAGCAAACCCACTTTGCTACTGCTTTCAGTTAGCCTACTTCTTGAATTATTTAAATGATCTTAGGAACGCCATGATTGGTGAAGTAAGACAGATAGATAGCTCAGTCAGAATACTTCAATTTCTCGTTTAGGGTTGTCATTGGATATTAGCACTGAGTAACACAATAACTGGGTAAGTATTTAGGGATGTATCAATTTGGTTTTCACAGAGCTATTTCCTTTGTGAATAGCTGATTTATTGTTTACAATGTTAGAACATTTGGCTTGTAATGTTATTCAAACAACACAAACAGGTTCGAGTATGGATCGCAACATTGAACAGCTGATGTACAAATTAAAGAATCTTCAACAAAGTAAGGTTGCCTGTTGGAATCTTTTACAGACAAATTACTAATTACATTTTAAATGAAGGACCTTCTAGGTAAACTAGTGGAATCAACTAATTATTTAGAGCTGGGGTAAATTACACATGCTACATTGTTTTTACATACCCATTTTAACTTCCACCCATTGTGTGTGTGTGTGTGTGTGTGTGTGTGTGTGTGTGTGTGTGTGTGTGTGTGTGTGTGTGTGTGTGTGTGTGTGTGTGTGTGTGTTTGCATGCCTGCGTGTGTGTGTTTTCATAAAGCTAAGAGTTCCCTTGAAGAAGATATTAAGGATGCACAGACTGCAAAAGAGGCCCTACAAGAGGAACAAGAAATATGTGAGAAACTGAAGTTGCAATAATACAGTATATATATATATATACCACTTCTTTGTAAAGGTTGAATGGTGATATTGTGTTTTCTTAACAGTGCAGGCAGATGCATACCAACTTGAGGCAATCCACAAAGAGAAAGAAGGTAAGTGACTGATGGCAAACCTATTTAACTACAATTGAATACAGTTTTTTACTCATAATCTTCAATCTTTATCATTTTGGATAGATTCCACAGCTAGTAGGTAATTAGTGGTTACAAACGATGACGCTTTTTCTGCACGCTCACCCTTATAAATATTCTTTACCCTTCTCCTGATTTTCATTGTGATGTTTAGATGTGAAAGGGAGATTCAAGTAAATATTTTATCTTGTTATTATTGCCTTAGAGCTATGCAAGGTCCTGCAGTTTCAGTGTGAGGAGGCAGAACAGGAATCTTCCAGGTGAAATTTTTATTTTATAGGTACAACTAATATAAATGGTAATTACAGTATGGCTGCTATATGAAACTTATGGTGTGCATTTTTTTTACACTAGATGGCAGCAAATCATAATTTTCTCAGTATTTATTGCAATGCATCAATGAGGGCCATAAAGCCAACAGTGCTTTTTTTGTAGCCATCTGACATCAGGTTATTACTGAGATTAGCATACCATAAAAACTAAAGAAGGGCTATCAATGCTGTACCATGTGGTTCCTCACCTACGGCAGTGGTTCTTAACCTGGGTTCGATCGAACCCCAGGGGTTCGGTGAGTCAGTCTCAGGGGTTCGGCGGAGGTCAAAATACACACACTGTGTGTGTGAGTCTTTTCTGTACGAAGGGTTCGGTGAAGGGTGCGAAGGGTTCGGCGAATGCACACATGAAAGTTGTAGGGTTCAGTACCTCCAAAAAGGTTAAGAACCACTGACCTACGGTGTCCCTTTTTGCCAGGGAAAACAAAACCGGTGTTATATTAAGATAATGTATTTCCCAATTGCTGGAATTTTAAACAACGTTAAATTAAATTAACTTAACTATGTTATTATTACAGAGAGCCTGAGAGAGGTGTGTCACTATTTTTGTTAAGGATTCCAAGCTTTATTTTAAATGTATGTTACAATGTTGTTTAAATCATTGGTGTAAGTGGTTGAAAGTATATTTGTAATATAAGGTCATCCAATACATATGCATAACATGTTTAATAGGCAGTTGCAGCTTAACAAGAGGAGTGAGGAGCAGGTAGAGCAATATAAGTGTCGGATCCAGGAAACCAAACTCATACAAAGGAAACAAAGGTAATACATGTGGGCAATATATAGTTTTAGTCCCATTTGAAAACTATCACATTTTATCAATTTGTGCATTTTATTAACTCTCATTCCATCCAAATCTATTGAAACATCTCTGTTGCTTTATGCATTTGACATATTTTTTTGTTTTGCAGGCTGATGTTCGAAAACCAACTTCAGCAACTTATAGACCAACACAAGAATCTCCAGTCTGTCTTTGTGAGTTGGTCTTCTACTGAAACTATAGACTGTACTATTTTGCATGCTTAAATTTCTATTAACTGTTCTATCATTATTGTAACATTTACCTAAAAATGGAACTAGGCGCTGATCTTGTTGAATGATATGTCCAACCCTTCTCAAAATATTTTTTTTTAGACTCAAGAGAGACTTCCATCTGAAATAGAAAGTATGGAAAGTACCAAGTGTCAGCAGTTAGAAACCGGTGTGTACCTGTTTGGGTGTCTGTTGGTGTTTGTTGGTGTGTGTGTGTGTGACACTTGAATACCATGTAAGTTTTTTCCTGCTTTGTCGGGTACTCAGAGCAGCTGAAGTTGTCTCAGCTACGCCATCTGGAGGAGGAGCTGGATGTGATAAAGAAGCAGTCTCAGCTGGAAACCACAGAGGCAAACACTCAGGAATAGTGACAACTGTAAAAGGGCTTACAGGTGTCTTCGCTAACGCTGGTGAAAAATAGCTTTTCTATTGAAATTATAAATGATTATTTTATTTTCAAAATGTTTTATTCCAGCTTGTCATAGCTTTTTTTGTTCCGCCTACGTGCTTTACTGCAATTGGCTTCAGTTCACAGGTTTGATAGAAACAGATATTTCTAATATTCAAGATCTTCATGATGCGTGTGTTTAAATGTATATTTTGACACAATGTAATACAACCTATTAAAATACATTATTTTGTTGTATTCCATTACTCACAACTGGTGAATGATGGCGGGAATATGCATACAGCACAGATCACTTTCGAAGGCATATTTATTTCAAGTCATTTTCAACATGAAATGCAACACAAATCATAATTTTGGAATAAAAATACAATAACCCTGTGCAAAATCCCTTAATTCGATTGAGACAACATTTTGTAAATTACGCAAGGCACTTAAGAACCTAGAGCTCATTACTTGTTACAGTATTCACAACCAGCACTATTAATATTTACAGATATCTTGTGAATGTATATGGTGAATCATTCTTAATTCGACAATATATATATATATATTATATATATATATTGCAGAAAACCTAACGGGACACTTTAAAGTGTTTCTATACAACACAAAAATCCATCATTTTATTTCAAAAAGCAACACACCTAGTTGCCCTGCTAAAAGAAAATTCATGAAAATATTTGATTTGTTCACAAACAGAAAACTGCAACTGTGAAACATAAGTAAATGATGAAACACCTTTTCCAGCTGACTTTATCCTCCTTTTTAAATACACACAGGTTTCTGTTCCTTTGCTTGGAAGTGATCTTTGATGAGAGACATACAAACAAACTTGTTGGCATTCATGATTAGGGTGTAGGCCAGAGGAATGAAATCACTTATGTAAGAGTTCTGGCCTTTGTCCAATGCTGTAAAAATTAGTTATTTCTTTCATCTCCAGGTCTCATGCAGAGTAGAAAAAAATATTACTTCTGAACATTGTTAATGATACAAACGGCAGCCTGCACATTTGAATTTATCTTAGTTTCAGATAAATAACAGAAGTTGTATTCTTCTATCTGACCTACATGCCCAGCCCTTCCCTGAGAGGTTGTTGGGTTAGTCAACCCTGAGAAATGGAACCACACCTTGATAAAAAAGGTACATACTTCCTTTAATAAGGGTGAAGTTCACAATGGGCTTGACTATCTATGGAAAATGGGCTGGTGCCTCACAAAGTAATATAAAAAACATTAGAAAACAAAGGCTAAAGTATTCTCCCTCCATTACAATTGTCTTTCCCTTTAATCGTTCCTAATCTCATTGATTTGCTACTGTGTTATTTTCAGTACCACATTTTTCTCCTTTGCCCTCGCTTGCTCTCTTTCTATTTACGCCCTCTCTTTTTTCTGATGTTCTCCTTGTCTAGAAGCTGGGACAATAATAGCTTCTCTGGGACCTTGGTGGTCTGTTGGCAACATGTAAACCCACAGGGACATACTTTCAACATTACAAGTTTCCACAACACATGTGCGCTTAAATGAAACATGTTATTCCCACACCACACAAGATGCAGAAAACTATACAGTTATTTACAGTTTTATACAGAAATTTGTCTTGGTGCCGCATGAATAAGGCTGACATTCCTTGTAGTATGTACACTCATATGTAGAGAAGCCCAAGACAAATATAGTAAGACAATGATATTGTTATCCATACAACTTTATCCGCATAAAACGATGCAGTCATTTTCTCTTGTTTTCCCCAGGCTCCAAATAAGGTAGCGGTAGTACAAACACAGTCCCCTGGCAGAATCCTCTGTTTCCACCTGGCTTTCTATAGTTTGTCTCTTCATGATTTAGAAGGTTTCGCCGTGTTACACCTTTGAGGTACAATATATTATAACGTTCGATGTGCTTTTTTTGTCAGTTTTTGGTTAATGGCACATGTCAAACATCATATACCCACTACTGGAAAAACGGTTCCTCTGCCATCTTTTGTTATCCCAGGTTATTGCCCATCTGTTAAAAGAACAAGAAGAAGGACTGTTAATGAAACATGATCTATTCCTTGCCACTATGTCTTTCCCTCTTTTTCCAATCTACCAATTCTTTTCATCATCATGAATTAGTATTTAATTATATACCTACAATTATTTATAAATAAGTAATCGTTTTAAGGTTGTTTAACACTTAAAGAAGTAATTTGCGACAGAAACATGCACGCTGAAATTATATCAAATTGATAAGAATAATATTTTGAATTTCAACAAATCATATCTAATCAACTAATCATAAAGTCCCTTGATTTGATTAAACAATGTGCGTTGGTTGCTATCAATACCCCCTTCCCCTTCTAACTCTGCTTTCTCCTTGCTGTGATTGTGTACCTCAAATCTACTGTAGACCTTCTTCTCTTTCCTCATGCTCTCTATCCTCTTTAGTAGGCCTTCTCTCTCCTCTGGATTGGCCTGGGGCCTCAGGAAACGGCTTCTCCTTAAAGATGGCTCCCTCTCCAGGGCCACAGTTCCCTTCTCGCCTTTGTCACTGCCCTTCTCCGCCTCTACAGCCTCATCTCGTTTCTTTTGACTGTTGGCTGAGATCTGCTCCAAGATCACCTTGGTATCATCTCTCAAGTTGCTGCTGAAAAGAACTGAGCCGCTGGATGTTTGGTACCGAGAAGGATTAACATTTGCCTTATGGTTGGTGTTTTTATCCGATGTCTCCTCAGAAGTCTCCAGCACAGTGCTCATGGCCTTCTCATCTCCACTCAAGGCTGTTGTGCTAGTCGATTTTTTATCTTTGGGACCCAGAAATCCTTTGAGCCTCTGTGTTTGCTTCTTGAGGAAGTCAAGTTTCCCCTCACTTTTGCCCTCAGTTGCCATTGTGTTTAGGGACGTGATGGAGCCCATCTTTTGAAGGCTCTCCTTTGAATCGGCATGTGTCATGCTGTTGGAGCGGCTCTTCTTCAGCTCGCTTTTCTCTGCATCTGTTGCGTCTGTCGTGAGGATCTCCTCGCCACAAGAGGAGACACGGCGTGGATTCAGTATTTTAAGTGGCTTATCTCTTTTGAAGAATTTGGGTGAGGGGAGAGGCTTCAGAGACCTGGTGTGTTCTTTCTTGTGAACCTCCGGGGCAGTTTCCTCTTTCTGTGAATTAGATATGTCTAAGTGCTGGCGTTGGGTTGTAGCAGGCTTGGATGGGATAAATGGTTTGGCGGTGGTTGCGATGAACGGTTTGGCGGAGGTTAGTGAAGCTCTACGAGTCAACTCTGCTAACTTAGCTGAAACATCTGGTTTCTTTGGTTCAGGCTCGGGGGGATTCACTACCACAGAGGAGTGACTGGTGGTGCTGGGAGGAGACGTATCCGAAAGATCTGGCTTTTTGGGTGCTGGTTCTGCAGCTTTAAATGTTGGCTCTGTTTCAATCTTAGAAGCCTTCCGTTTAGCTGCTAGTTCCTGGAAATACTGCAAACGGCTGGCAGGGTCATTCATGTTCAGTAATGGCTGGGGTTTAGGTAGATCTACAACCATTTTCTCCTCCACATTTGGCGTGCTCCTAGCTAGATCTTCAGTAGGTTTAAGGGGCTCCTCTTTGAGCTGACTGTCCACTTTCAAATGTACTTCCTTGTCTTTGTCCTTCTCTTTTTCTCTCTCCTCAGCCTTCTTACGCCACACAAATGGATCCCGGGACATGGTCTTCCTCTTTGCGAGAATCTGTGCAACTATCGAATTGGTGCGGATTGAGTCAGTGTTATCATCCTCTTCAGTGGCAGGTTCTAAGCCCAGGCCGCTACTGTGATTCTCTACCTTGGAGGAAGAGAAAATGAGTGAGGATCGTAGACGGGAGCTCCGCTGCAGGAGTGGGTTGACGCGTGTGCGGAAAGATTCATGTTTACTGAGAGTGATCTCTGGAGCTTCTTTAATCTCCACATCACCTCCAACTTCTCGTGTTCCTCCTCTTTCCCAGTCTCTCTCCCTCTCCCTTTCTTCCTCCCTCTCTCTGTCCAGGGCAGCGGTCTTTAGGTTGTTGCCGGAGGGACCAAGATCCCTGCTTGTTGTGGCTGGACCGAGTTCTCTCTCTGTGTTCTCAGACAGGATAGGCTTACCATAGCGGGGCTTTAATAAGTCTTGTCTGGGCCTTGCAGGGGCCGTCTGGGGTTCCCTTGTTCCATAGCGTGTGGACTGAGGGGCATCAACAATATTGGGCTGGTGAGATGATTGGGGTTCCTCAAAAGCATCAGGCCCCATAGGCTGGGGCAGGCCCTCCTCTCCCCCGTCCTCGAAAGTACTGAGGTAGGAATTTATTCTCCAGTTTCTTAGACCTTGCCTAACTTCAGGGTCTTGGTCCCGCTCCGCATCCAAAGTCTTAGGAAACACTTGCTTCTCTGGAGGGTGGGGCTGAGTAGGGGAACTCAAGCATGCATAGGCTTGACCCACACTGGGTCTCTTGTGGCCCGAACCTCCTCCATACCTCCCCGCTATTTGATGTGGCTGGTGCACATTTATCAGATCTTCAGGAGAGAGGTAATCTCTTCCATAGTTCGCAGGGGGAGGGGGTTCAAGCTCTAATGGATAGCTGGAGTCGGAGTACTGGTCAATAGCATGGTGAGGCACACGACCTCTGAGTCTGTCATAGTGTCCGTGAGCAGAGCCAGGTCCAGGCCCTTCCCCATAATAGTGGCTTGCCTGGGTGTGCTCCCTTTAGAAAACAAAGAATAAACATATTTTATTCTATCTCTAGTAAATTAGTACAATTTCATATTATATTTCCTTTCAAAATTAAAACTTTCATGACCATGGTAGACAAAATGACCGTATAAAATTGTGACCTGTGATAGTGATGTTCTGTCTCCTCTAGGTTACTCATGACTCGTTGCTTCATGTACTGTTTGGATGATGAGTAGCTCTCCTGGGTCCCCTCTGCATAGCTGTGCCTCTTGTAGTCATTGGCGCTCACTTCCATTTGTTGAGACACAATAGACCTGCCTTGCTCCAGGAAAGACTGCTGTAGACGGAACTGCTGGGATGCCGCAAACTTCCCAATGGTAATTCCCTGTCTTGGGTCCATAGTGTGACGGAATGGCTCGTCCCTTCGGAAAGGAAGGGCATTGTTTCGGTCAGGATCTCCATAAGGAAAAGACAGTTCTGGTTGTCGCAGGAAACTCCTGTTGTTCCGCAATGACTGGGTTCTTTTGAGACCAAACTGGCTGCTGAAATAACTGCTTGTGCTGCTGGTTTCAGAGGGTGCATGGGGCACAATGGTGTGGTCAACAGACAGAGGCTGTGACTGGGCAAATAGGATCCGGAACTCTTCATCAAAAGTGGCAACAAGTTCACCCAAGAAAAGATGGGCAATGCAGCGGTGAATCTTCTCATATGACCACATGAAACTGAAAGAGCAAGAGAAATGACAAGTTACCTTTTGCATATGCTACTGCACATGAGATGATAAGGGCATTAAGAAGTACATTGATTTATCTTAAACATGCTTGGTTTATACATAAAGTTTGTTTGTTCAACTGTTGAATGCTAAATTTAATTGGGGTTCTATTGCTTACTTGGTGCTCTATTATAAATACATACTTATTTTTCTTGTTTATTCTAATTTTTATTGCATTATCCATTACAACTTAGTACTCGTATATTTTAGTACTGTGTTGTATATTTTAGTTCTGTTTCGAATATTCTTAATACTGTGTTGTAACCCTGCAACAACATTTTGTGTGTACACTTGATGTAGAACTGAATAACAACAAAGTTTGTATTAGTCTAAGTCATATATTTAGTTTAACCTACCTGTAGTTGCCACTAAGGACAGCCCTACAGTCAGACAGTAAAAATCGATCTTTCACTTGGCCTTTGAAACTCTTTCCTGTCTGACAGAAATAAGTAACTCCGGAAACCGTTCTCACACGCATCATCTGTAAAAGACATATGTCAAACATTTTTATATTGGGTAAACATCTATTCTATTCAAATGAAAACCAACCGGTCTTCCCATTCCTTCTTTGATTTTACCAGACATCATGTCATAGATGGATAATTTGTATATGGTTCACAAAAAGGTGGCCTGCTGCCATTTACTGGCAAACAAAAGTAATTCGTTTTCCAGTTAAGCTATTATTATTGAGACACAGTGTCCCTTAGAGTAACAACAAAGTTATTAAACTGAATGAAAAGACAAAATATCTAGGTAGATCAAGGATAACCATTTTATACAATTGACACATTAATACACTCACATGAACTAGATCAAGGTTCACTTTACAATTGGAGACCATTGCAACAAAGTGATGAGCATTCTGCTCATCCAACAAAATGTAGACGGGGACATGGCGCGCCGCTGCATCCAAAAGGTCCGCAAAGATATCCACATCTGTAAACATGTCCATCACTACTCCGATGACCTGTACCGAAAAAGGAAAGCAGACTTATTAGAAAAGTGCTCACACAACATAACATACCGTTACTGCAGTTTACTTGATCATCAATGAAGACATATATTTCGGTTGAGAGAATTTATGGATTGATAAGCAACTTTTCTCTCAACCTGTCCAACTTGTACAAGTTAAGACAGACAGTATCGCACACAAACAAGCAGAGAAAACCTACTACAGTAGCACCTATACTTAGACTGTACTATACACACACACACGCACACATACACAAAAAAGACTGGCTGCCACATAACAGGTTTTGCTTCCCTGGTGACATTCAGCCACGTGTACATAGAAACTTAATTATTTTCTTTGTACAGTTGAGTTGAGGGCTTTTTTTTCATGTATCTTCATGACATAGGCAGAAGTGGATTATTTGAAAACATGTAAACATTTTGTGTAATAAGCAGTATAGTATTATAGTCATCTTTATAAGAATACTGAGAATAATTTGTGATTTGATAGGGTTTTTAACTAACAAGAAGGTTCTTTATATGCCGTTGGGCTGAAGATGCAATGTCCTGATGACAGCAACCTACAGCGTGAATGTACATCATTCCTTTTCCCCTTCACTTACTTGCTGTGCACTCTTAATGAGTCGTCTGGCCTGCTCCTTGATGCTGGGCATGTCGGGGTCGGAGGGATTCACCAGGGTGGTGACCTCTGTGGGCCCTACGAAGCTGTGCTGCTGCGTCGGCCAGCCCATGTCTAGACCGGGAGCGGCCAGGTCAGAGTGCATTGGCCAGTAGGTGTCTGATGATCCATCATCCCCCTGAGCCCCATCATGGTACGTTAGCTCCGGTACATTCAAGGCCTGCTTAGGCGTCTGGAGCACTGACTTGATGTGCTCTATCTCCGGCTGTGCAAGGAAGTTGACCACGTCCGATGTCTGGAGGAACTCATAGTAGCCCTGGAGTTGCAGGAAACACACATACACACACATGTGTTCAACACACTTGAATTGGTTATGATAATGCACTCAAAAATACACTCATCAAATTATTTTCCAACACATACTTGAATATCGTCCTCAACAAGAGCATCTATGGCAAGGCGGTACTCCTCTCGATAGTGAGGGGGCAGGTAGTTTGGGTCCAGGGGGTTTTCCCCTACTGATGAGCTTTGGGAACGGTGGGCCATGTTAACCCAGTGATGAGCTCTGAGGGCCGGGACTAAAAAGCTGAAGGCAGAGGCGGAAAGGTCCTAAAACCTGTGCAACACAAAAATAAACCTATAAGAGAGAATGCACAGGATGCATCAACACACCTTTGTTTAGCCAGGCCAACGAGTCACTCATGACAAGACTACTAAATAAACAGAGCGGGAGGAACGTGTGGTTTGCTGTATTTTACAGATTCAAAGCTACTTTTATGGCCACTGCTTGTTTTGTACTAAATATGTAACTCTCAGAAATTTAATAAGAAACAAATCAC
>JAVQJS010142637.1:0-10515 GCA_036024795.1 Galaxias rostratus | reverse complement strand
TGCAGACATACAATATTCATGTCCAACATTTATCTCCTCTGCCTGTTATCCAGTGGTGACGTGCCCCCCCCCCCCCCCCTCCTCCCCCCTCCCACCAGTCACCTCGATCATTAACATCGAAAGGTTAACTGCTTTCCGACGACCCGTTAAGACGTTCATTTCTCCAGCTCTCCAGCCCCCTTCCACTCCGCCCTTGCCCCCGGCCTGCTAGAAACTCCAGTGGCCCATTAAGAAGGTCCAGCCTTCCAGAGCTCTGGTCCGCGTCCCCACCCTCTCCTCTGCACGCGTCACTCAATTTTCTGCAGCTGTGAGCATGCCAATATGGAATGCTACGCTGAACGCCGGGCTAATGTTAAAGCGTGTTTCCGTCCGCTGCACCTGCCCGCTGAGAAATATGACTGCTGTGTGCCTTCCTGGATGCCTGGCGTCCCCTGAGGCTTCACTGGGGAACCGGCCTCTGTATCAAGCCGGTCGGGTGTCCTGCAGTGCTGAAGCCCTGAAATGCTACGGTTCCACCACATGAGACCTGTCAGATGAGTCTGGGCGTCTGGCTATTAACCGTTACGTGTGTGGCCATTAGCGGCTGTTAACCTCTGGTAAAACGTCTCACAATGCTGAACATGGATCTAGGTTACTCCCCCGTGTCCTCCTGAAACATCTTCATGGTGCTGGCAGACTTCCCCCTGACAGTCTAAATAAGTCCATACTCCGCACGCTTGCATAACTGTACCCAATCACACAAAGACAAAGCCAGTCTGTGCATGGAAACATGGTTAAAACCTGCCACTCTGCTAGCTCTTTCACAGTTATACCAATGTCCCACAAGACAATGCTGCCACTCTGTTAGCTCTTCCCTAGTTTTCCCAATGTCCCACAAGACAAAGCTGTCACTCTGGTAGCTCTTTCCCAGTTTTCCAAATGTTTCCCAAGACAAGTTCTCACAGACTCTTGTAATGTGTCCCTTCTCGAGGCTGGATAAACCCAGTAAAGCGTCCGAGCTCCATTGCAGGTTCTAACTAACCTACATTGCCTTTTCTTTGTGCAACTGGGTCCAGCAATTCATTAGAATACAACTTTAAAGAGAGGAGGGAATGGCTGCTGAATATCTTAGTCATTTGCGTGTGTGTGTGTGTGTGTGTGTGTGTGTGTGTGTGTGTGTGCTAAAGAAAAAGAACCCTAAAAAGCTACTTCTCATTTGAAGTGAATTCCCTGAATGGTAACAAAGATGTCTGGGACCCTGACAAAGTACTTGATATACCGAGATGTTTTCTAAGACTATCATCAGAGAATTTCTGACTTGACCTGTAAAATAAGCTGCCTTTTATCAATTCCACAGGTCCACTCGGCTTCAGTGCTCGGAGATCTGTGCACTAACTAATGAGCACACATGCATTCTTGCACATTTTGCAACATCATCAAAGGTTCTCTCCCGGGTCTGCATCACTAACAAAGCCAACTGCCTAGGGGAACCGTCTTCCAACATCAGTGGAGTGATGCTGCAGTACACTGAAAATAGGCCATTCTGGAACGCAGAGAAAAGACGATGATGACCTGACTCTAATTCAGTGTTAAGTGAATTCTAATGACCGCCAGATATAAACATCCTTTCTGAATGCTGATAATCTAACATTTTTCTCGCCAGCGAAAGGCTTGAAAACCCTTCCACTCCATATTTCTAGAAGCTACGTTCAGGGAGACGAAACAGGACAGTGAACGTGTTACGCTCACGCTACTCACAATTGTACTTGTTTTTTTCCAAAGTTATGTGACAAGCCATAGAGGTGCTAGAGCACGATTCCCAATTTTTCGCACAGCAAGAACAAACAGGAACTTCATTCCTACCTATTGACAACTCCCTATGAATTTGAGCCAATGAGGTACATGCACAAACTAATCTGCGTCAATTTAAGAACCATTCCCCATCAAAGGTTGGTGTCTGAAAAACACCCAATTATTGCTGATTAACGAGTTCCCTACTACACATTTCCCTTGGCTATTATTTAGAACATAGATTTGAAAGATTTTTGTCCCTCCTTTCAACACAGCATCTTGCTGTGAGTTCTTTGTAACGTTGGTGCAGACACCTAGTGCATATGCTAATGGTGGGATATCAGCCCCACGCGCTTGCTAATTGAGTTCAGAGAGCGTTCCAGATAGGGATCGGGATATATTTGCACGCTAGCGAAAAGAAGCGCCATATCGGCCTGTGCTCACCAGATAAGGCAAGGTCAAAAACATTAATTACCAAACCAATTAATTTAATTAGATTAGCATTTAATTCTGCCCTCTGATCTATAGCCAGAACAATTCAATTCTCACCATACCTGTACCAAAATAACCTCACATAAAAAAGAAAAACTTTTTTTTTCTTAAAGCTCAATTTATCATACCGATATATTGGAACCGGTTGTCTTGTTCTGACAGTGCAGATAACTTCGACTACAAAACTTCATTAACCATCAGTCCATCCCACTGAGACCAGCAAGGCACTAATGATTCACACTCAGGAATATGTCTATAATTATACGGCTCCATTAAGCCTTTCATTGACACTATGCTTCAGGAAGGGTCCATGGTGAGCTGTCTCCAATCCACCTATAATATTAGGGTAGCTATAATTATCTAGATTTACTCGATTGCAAAATTCAATTTGGATACACACTAGCTCTCAGCAGTTTAACATGAACTAGGCATCACTCCCGATGGGAAAATCCCATGCATGTTGATGACTAAGCGCATGTTGACGTAATTGGGGCACCCTGAAAAGTCCTACCGAAAAGGTATGCTCAAGGGTGTTATGGTGTTATTAGCTAATCACCACCTTTAAGACTGTCATTCCTCTCCACAGGGACGAAATGCACAAACGGAGAACCAGAAAGACACTGAGATCACTTCCAGCAGAATGTAGGTGTGTGTGTGTGTGTGTGTGTGTGTGTGTGTGTGTGTGTGTGTGTGTGTGTGTGTGTGCGCGCGCGCATGTGTCTGTGACTGAAGGTCGACCCTGCAGCACTCTGAGAGGTGGTACATTGTGCGCACGCAGAGGGAAGTGTGGATCATTTCCCTCCGGGACTTGGCAGCGGCGGGGAGGGTGACGGCCGAGGCCGCCCGGGAGCACTCTGATCTGGGCAGTGAGCTCTCTACTACAAAGGCCGGGTTTGATCTGCGCTGGAAGTTTTGAAAGGAGGCGAGTGGACTGCTAATGGGTTTACCTGGGCCTGATGTTCAGGCCCAAATTTAGCCGCGAATGAAGCAGTGCAGAGAGCGGCAATAGGTGGCTGGGAGACGTCATTACTTATTGTTAAGCCCTCTGGAAGGGCTGTGGACGCAAATGATTAAAACAGCCGGCATGAAAGATGACCACTTGAACACCCCAATGGCATATTTGCCAAATCCATTCTAAACTATTGTTTGTTCAAGTGCTCATCTTGGATTATTGCATAATGGAGTTTAAAACACCCCGTTATTTGTATTTTCAAATGCCTCTATTCAAGATTCATATTAACTTTCAAATACACCACAGCTCCCATCAAAAGAAAAATCAGATTGTTATCGTCTTTAAAGAAAAAGAAAAAAGGAACGCACTTGAAAGAAACTGATTATCAAGGCAGGATACTTAGTTTCATGGCATTCATGCCGTATTGCGTTTCTCATCCCCCATTCTTCCCAGTAATTGGTTTATGCTTTTATGCTGGCCCCACAACAAAGATGCGAGTTAGTCCATGATCAGTGGTTTAGGATAATCCGGCCGGCAGATGTTGTGTATTAGCGATGCTTGCCTGGCGTAAGTATATTAGTGCCGCGCACAGCGGCGCTTTAGTCAAAGTCGGCCCCGACGCACGTCTGTGGCCCGAGCAATAACGCCCCGGAATGAACCGTGTGCCGTCAGAGCGGCAGAGATGAAAGGCAGGGTGGGGGGGGGGGGTGACGCCTCGCCTCGTCTACAGACCTAATCAATTGGGGGATCAAACCCGAAGGAGGGGCCCTCAAACAATTTAGTCGATTACAACGAGAGAGCGTGTCAAGTTATCACAATAGGAGGAGGGGGGGAGGGGGGTGGGGGGGCGTGGAGTGCGTCGCCGTATTGACTTGGTTTCCCGCTAGGGAGCTGTCTGCCCGATGACCTTGATAACGTTGTGCTGGGGAGAATCACAGAGGAGCTGGATGCGCCCCATGGGGGGGTGGGGGGGGGGCTCTATCCACAAACCAAATCACAGGGTGAGATCACGAGCAGCGGGGCACGCCGTCGCCTGTGAGGAGCCAACACAAACACAAACACTGACCCGGCGCCATGGCGCATGCAATTCACAGTGGAATCGCACACAATCGACAGCCGCTCTCACTTATCCTTACACGTGTGCACACACACACACACACACACGCACGCACACAACGTCCCTAGTGGTGTGTCTGACATTTACGTTTCAGCTATTCAGAGCCTGCCATGGCTGAGCCAAGAGAGATGGTAGATTAACACATTGCCTTTCACTTGAACGACACAGAGTGCGTGAACACACACACACACACACACACACACACACACACACACACACACACACACACACACACACACCCCCGCACGCGCTCGCGCACGTCCCAGCGTGATGCCGCAGCAGAGCGTGTAATTCTAAAACACTAACTAAAGCTCTCCGGCACGTCCCTCCTCGAGATCCTCCCCGACGCCGCGTCTTAATCTTGTTCCTGTAGAATTACCAATCAGCGGCGCGGCGCCACCGAGCAGACAGGAGACAAAGAGAGCCGCCCGCCGCCGCCGCCCGCGTTAGCCAGGCAGCGAGGGAAAGGTCAGGCCCCTGTCTGACTCCCGGCTAAGGAGGGAGAGGCTCGTCTGCACCGACACGGAATGCCCACGCTCAGGCTATCGGAGTAGCGTCGCACCCCCGCCAGCCCCCCTGGACGGGTCGGAGGAGAGCATCCCTGATCCCCGAAATCCGCCGTACGCAGAGCCCACCCGCCCCGCGCGCTGGAATGACGGGGCTACATGTTTACACCGGCAGAGGCCGTTTTCCTTTTAGATTCTCCTAATCAAAGGTCTCGGTTTAACCACGCATAATTAACGGATTAATAACGACGTAACGAGAGTCGAAAACCAACACAATACCTCTTAATGACCCTGATAAAGTGTGCAGCAATTACCCTGCTGTTGTTGGGAGACAATGATTACACTTCGTATGCAATTACTTGGCCATAAGGTTGAGGCACACACAGCTCGTTTAAAGTTTGCCACACAAAGCAGGGAGGGGGGCAGTTGGCTGACTATCCAAAGAAGCCAACAGCTGTTGTCAAATAAAAACGCACTGTTAGGAGTTTTGTCCCAGTGACAAAGCAGACATGAAGAGGAAAAAAAAACAAAGCAGAAATGTGTTCACATAGCGATTGTGCGAACGCTGAGCCGTTCTACCACTGAAGCTCGCCTCCCTTTACGCTTCACAGCAGACCTGTAAAATAATATACGCCAGTGACGAGATGAAACCGTGGCGACAACGTCGACTCTTCAAAGAGAGACAGTGCGGAGACGGACTGAGATCTGTCGGGACGAAGCGTCCCATCTGCTCCGGTCTGATGACCGACGAGAGCTCACAGTGATGCAGTCATCAACATAAGGCTGCCTCGTTTCTATTGGAGGAGCACGTGACCGCCAGATCAACAAACGTCCGCTCCTCATCAAAAACCCTCCCACGTCTCCCTGCGGAATCCCCAGAGGGACCAAACGATCGCTGCAGCAGAGACCGGTGCCAGGGGGTGAGCGGCGCCGCCGGCCCACTGCACGCGGGCCTTCACGCAGTCACGCAGCGAGGTGTGAAATCCGGAGCCAGCAACGCTTCCTGTCCTACGAGAGCACGGTGGAAAACCTGGTCTCTGGTCAGCGGCATGGCGGTGGATACCATGCCCCTCCCCCTCCTCCTCCCCGGCAGACTGTTCCTGTGCCGCGGTGTTGGTGTGGTGGTGTGGTGTGTCCGTGGGCGCGGAGTGGGTAATGGTCAGCCGGCCCCCACGCTGCTGTCCCTGGGGCAATTAGAGTGCAGAGCTCCATTTATGGCCAGGAGGAAGCAAGAGGAGGGGAGGGGGGAGCGGGGCGGGAGGCAGAGGCTGCTGCTGCTGCTGCTGCTGCTACTGCCGGTGCCCGGCTCATTAGTGAGGCTTTCCCACAGCCCGGGTGTGGACGGATGAAAGGGCCCTTAGCTGGCCCCGTGGGTGGCTCTCCACGCACCCAGAGGACAGGACGTTCGGTCGGCAGGCGGAGGCTCGCTGCAAAGGTGGAAGACAGGGAGGCGAGGGGGGGGGGGATGGGCATACGACGTAGAGGCTCTGCGATTCATTACGAGGGGAGAACATATTTGTTTTTGTGCCGTTCGCTTCCTGTCAGTGGCAGCCATGTTGCTGTTGTTGTGGAAACACCTCGTGCCGCCCACGCGCCGCCTTGAGACAGAACATCTTAAGAGGCATCTAAAAGCATTCCTACTAGCTGTTCATATGTGAATCCTGTATCGCTTTATTCGTTTTTTTGAGGCCTTTTACCCAGACGTTGATAGATTGAAAGCTTTAGGTTGTAAATTGACATTCAAAAACGTGAAATGGAGGCGCCGGGCCTGGCGCCGCCCCCTCGGCCCGCGGGTCACCTTTGCGGCGGGGCTGAACTCCATCGATCACGACCGCCCGCTCAGCCTCCCCCGTCCGCGGGCCGCCGCGCCGTCGGAGCGCCACACGTGCTGCCGGGCCTCCCAGGGCTCTTAGGATTATTAATGCAACGAGGACGGCGGCGGGCGGAAGCACCTCGCACGGGATGAATGTCCGTGTCACCTTGGCTCCGAGGGGAGGAGAACAGCAACCAATCAAACGTGCGGGAGGAGGAAGGGGAGGGGGGATGACACACAAATAGAAGAGGTCGGCTGGTTTGTCAGCTGGCACCGACGACTGCATTATTCAAACGGGGTGTAGTATGAACACAAAGGGACGAGGCAGTCCGACTTTGATAGACCCGTTATTCATGTAGTAAAACTGGCAATTTAACAGCCAGCCAAGTGACCACCGACATCCACAACAAATTGCCCTGTCACTAACAAGGACCAACAGGCGCGAGTCATCGCTCCGCTCCAATTCTTTGAACTCCTCCCGTATCTGCGAGTGCCACACGGGGGGAAAATGGCCTAATCTACAGTATACTAAACAATATGGCAATGGCAATGGCACACCTAAGCACAGGAAACCAAGACCTTCCAAGTCAATCCTGCACTACAGGTACTTTTGGGAATGTGACATCAAGGAAAGGGGATTGAACTTTCACTGTGCAATGCTCTCTGCCCATTCAGAAAACTGTTTATTTTTCTCCGGCAGATGCAGAACACCGTTGCAAAGAATAGGAGCCGTTTGTGTGTGTGTTCTGGTGTTGATGTGTGTGTGTGCACAATCTTGTGTTGAAGTGTGTGTGAGCGCACTTGTGTTGAAATGTGTGTGTGTTTGTGTGTGTGTGTGTGTGTGTGTGTGTGTGTGTGTGTGTGTGTGTGTGTGTGTGTGTGTGTGTGTGTGTGTGTTAAAGTGTTCCGGCCTCCGTTGTGGCGGTCTGGGAGATGCCCTTGCCGTCTGATTGTTTTCGTTCCCTGACATGCTTTAACACCACGCTGTGCTCTCCAGCGGAGCAGCTGGGATTCCCGCGGATGCGGGGCGCCGCTTGCATCCTGACACAGGTGGCTGACACAGCGTGGACTGGAGGGCGCCGTGAATTCCAATAGCGTGGACGGCCCCAGCCTGCCTTGTAGCAATCACAAGCCACTGATGACAGACCGCCAGCCGGAATCGGAGGAATAGCAATGTGATCTCCGGCGTGATGTGGCGACGGGGTGGGGAGGCTCGCGTGGGGGGGGGGGTGTGTAACGGCTTGGTTGAGTGCCGGTTCGCTGCCACGCCTCGACACTGCCGCCACACCTGTCGACAGCAGAGCCCACGCCTCTGAAGAAACAGCCATGTGGAATCAGAGGCTACACACAGACACAGACACACGATCGCAGGCCCAGTTGAATACCGGCCAATTATTTCTTTCAAGCTGTAAGAACAGAAAAAGCTGAGTTGGAGAAAGTCTCGTTCTCGTTGCCCGAGTCTCCCTCATGCTGTCTTACAGAGACCAGACCTAATAGAATCCAGCCCGTGCCTCCTTCGGCTCTGACTAAAGCTCCCACTTGAAAACCCCATCGAATTCCTGTTGGGTTTCTCCCACTGATGGAAAGTTGGCGAGGAGCGCATTAATAAATCAGGAGACAATGCAGCACAACAAGCCACAGAGCATAGAGATGCTGAGATTTGGCTGGCAGATTAGTGAAGGCTACAAAGCTTACGTATCCATTATGTATGCTAGGATTTGCCTCTGCACTGACTGCTCATCTGATTGCAGCGCTGACGTTGTACTGATATTTGCATGAAGAGAGAGAGAGAGAGAGAGAGAGAGAGAGAGAGAGAGAGAGAGAGAGAGAGAGAGAGAGAGAGAGAGAAAAGAGAGAAACATTAGCAAAAGTCCTTGCCCTCTTCTGACTACCGTTCCTTAGCAACAACAGTGGATGGAGATCAAAGCGCGACGGTGTGTGTGTGTGTGTGTGTGCGTGCGTGCGTGGAGGGAGGTGTTTTGGTGGGGCTGTACTTACTTATTCTGCATCATGTTCATTATGACCCAGTCGGCGGGGTAGACGTTCTTTCCAATGAGATCCATGAACATGATAAACGTTTCCATTAGGAAATCCTGAAAGAGACGAGAGGCACGGAGCACGAGGAGTGTTATTCTGCTACTTGGTCCAGATAAGAGCAATCTGAGCCAGACTGTTTAGAGCTTACGTCTGCCCAGCAGAGAGAAAAAAAGACTTTCAGACAGGACATTTGAAGGAATCAAGGTGAACCGCCGGTGTGTCATCTATTGTAAAGGGGTGCATGCCACTGATAACCCTGAGCCGTGCTATTTCATCGCCGGTTCATTATGGACATCTAATGAAAGGCGCCGATACGTCTC
This sequence comes from Galaxias rostratus, assembly GCA_036024795.1. Classification (NCBI taxonomy): domain Eukaryota; kingdom Metazoa; phylum Chordata; class Actinopteri; order Galaxiiformes; family Galaxiidae; genus Galaxias; species Galaxias rostratus. Next base: position 1,508 of record JAVQJS010142637.1, on the reverse strand, counting down.
CGATCGGAAGGGCGCTGGGGTCAGCGTGCGTAGACGTCGTAGGAGGCCAACCCATTTCGACAACATGACTGGAGTTTAGCGGGGTGACTCGCCCTATAGAACCACGTGTGCAGCACGCTTGGTTGGAGTGAGCCCAGAGTGAGTGAGCGAGTCGGTGATGTATATATCGGGTTACGTTCCGTGTCTATCGATGGAGTATCGAGTTTCCCCTGTTCGATGTCTACCGGGTAAGCTCTCGGCAAACTGTCACCGGGTCGGGGGGAACACAAACAGATTGCGTCGTCGCCGGGGGATGTAGCATTATGCTAATCGGGCAGCGCACACCGGAAAGAGAGAAAACACATTTGCAGGGGAGTCTCCACTTATTCCGAGGGAGAATCCATAACATCAATCACTGGCGGGCTCCCCCCCCTCCCCCCTGTCTTGCTTGTTGGCCTGGGGGGGCCGAGGCGGCGTCCCCCGTCGCCGAGTGCATGTGCTACACGACGCGTTGGGGGAAGCGCTCACGCTTAATCTAAATGAGAGTCGACGAGAGTTAGTTTGTGAATGGGGGTGGGGGGGTATGGTGATGAATGTGAATTACCCCAGTGTCTGATAGTGACGAATTAATCACAGGATGATTACGCTGCCCCAATAACAGATGGTTAAACACCCGACTGAATTCCACCTGACAGAGACGCGCGGGGCACGGCGAAGCAGGCCGACGCCTGATTGGCCGCGCGGGACACGGCGAGGCAGGCTGAGGCCTGATTTGCTGCGCGGGCGCTGGAGTCCGGGGGCCTACTCACCACCACGTCGGTCCTCATCTTGCCAAACGTGCTGATCAGGTGGGCATAGTGGTAGTCATCCATCTGCCTCAAGGTTGCTGTCATGCTGGCCACGAAGCTGCCCTGTTAATCCCGAGAAACAGACAACACAACACGGTTTAAAAACAACGGCACTCCCAAACACGGCACTCCCACACTCGGCGGCACAGGAGAAACAAGTCCAGATCTCCCAGCTGGTCTTGGACGTCAGCTAGGGACACTGCTGGCTAAGGGGTGACGAGACGTTGCTGGAGAAGGCAAACTCAATCATGGCCAGTAACCATGGCTGTGGCGGGGGTCTGGAGCCCGGCCAGTGACCAGGGCTGTGGCGGGGGTCTGGAGCCCGGCCAGAGGCCCCGTGTCTGGGGTAGTGCAGAGGAGAATTCAGCCCCGGCTGAGAAAATGGAGGGGAAACCCACAGCGCTCCACTGGTGCTCTCATTAACCCCCTTCGCCGTGGGCTGTGTCTAATTCTAAGGGCTGTGTTTAAGCTTGTTTGCCCCCAGGACATAGCACTCTCGACGTGGCGAGGAGATGAGAGGAGAGGAGAGGGAGGGGGACAGGGCTGGCAGGCGGGGTTGGCTGGACAGGAGTGTTGGCATCAGCCACGACATGAGCCTGACGGGACCAATAGCTTTGAGAGTGTCTGGGGGTCCTGGGACCGTTCGAAAAAGACGAGCGGGGGGGGGGGGGGGGGGGGGGG